>JAYRBW010076549.1:0-24791 GCA_036023295.1 Invenusta paracnida | reverse complement strand
AACAGTCGTTTCGTAATAAAAGAAACAGTCGTTTCAAGGTTAGGAATATGTTTATCATACTATTTTAACATAATTTTGTTTTGTATTACCATTGAATATAACTTTATAGTAATAATTATAGTTAATAATATAATAATAATATATATATAAGGTTATTTTATTTTAATAAACATAGATATTCAATTTTTTCTAAATATCTATACATTGTGATTTTCTATTATAAACTATTTTGCTATCGAAATATGAAAATATATTTCAGTTATATTTCTACTTCCAGCTGCAAGTGTTGTGCGGAACTTAGAAGCTTGGTCCTTGAGAGGAGACAATCAAAATGAACTGGATGAAGATACCTATTTTGTTAACGTTGCATTCAATCAGCCCATTCATCAGCCTTACGACTTAAAGTTGTATGGAGTAAGCGTATTGCTTCCTAATCAATACAATAATCAAAATATAATTTTTTGGATTTTAATTAATGGATCCATACCTGTAAGTTGTCTTGGTAATATTCCTTTAATTGTTTTAAATTATAAATGATACAATCAGTGAGAACTTAAATTACTTTCTACGTGAAATTTCAGGTTTTGCAAACTTACTTATTTAGGCTAAACTATTATTCATATTGCATTGCTCCTGAAAATAAAATACAAATATATATTACAGAATTTTTTATTGTAAAATTCCATTATGATTATCGTTTGAGGATTTGGAGCTTTTGTAGCATGCTATTTATAAAATATTTGTAATTTCAATTTTGAAGATACGTTTAATAAATAACTATTACTAACCTATTATGATAAGCACAACAATTTAAAAAATGAAACCGATATTTTTTGCTAAAAGTAATATATAATACACGCATATTTCAAATGCCACATGTTTTGTGTGTTTACGTTTATAAATTGATATTTAAAATAAATTTAACATTAACTTTAGAAATGTTAATATTAACTTATTGATAAATGATCCTCGAAAACACAACATTGAATTGAAATGTGATAGGTATATTGATTAGTATAAATGTAACATTTTACTAAGTGTATTATTTAAACTTAAAGTGAAAAAGTGTTAGCATCTATAAATGCTCATTGTCATGTTTTCTAATTTGTCCATTATTTTCAGAACAAATTGGTCTATCCATTCAGTCCACATCGCTTAGCAAATAATTCAAATGGCGTCCATTTTAACAAAATCAATTCGCCAATTTATTTTCCGGTATACACTGTTAAGAAAGCTGATAAGCTAAAAAGAAATGTTGACTACGGATTTTATTTCAAGTCAAAGGAATGCGACTCTTTTTACGTTTGTGTTCAAGCTCGATCTATTGAAGACGATTTCAATGCTGATGTAGAATGTAAAACATTACATTCACCAATTTCAAGTACGTCGTCTTGGGAGATGAAATATATTTAGTGACTTGTAATGCCTGTTTAATTTAAATTAATTTAATTTAAAATAATATGATTTTATATTAAGCAGTTTATAATTATATATTGTGTATACTTTCGTTCAATAAGTTCTAGCCTTGTGTGTAAGAAAGATTGTGCAATGAACTGATTTATGAAAATAAATTGTCAAAACGTGTATAAACGTATTTTGCAACAGTGCAAAATTTAAAATTATAGATGATTGATTGTTTCAAAATATATACCCGTTTAGGAATTACTGTTTACTACGAAATAGATTAAGGAAACTTCTCAGGATACAGTAAAGTAGATAATCTGCAGCATTTCTTATATTCTCATTTGTTCAAACATTGTACTTAAAAAGTTGACCGTATAGCGAAACATCGTATAACATACACATATTATGTATGTATTTTGTTTTCCATTTTAGTAAAATAAATAATGATATATAGATATACATCGTTACATCGTGTATGTCTATAATATTTTTATAATAATAAATTATTAAAATTGTAACGTGTTTTATACGTACATACGATATTAATAAAGTATTTTATTATATTTATATAGTTGGCATTCAAAACACAATTGTAAAATTATTACTAATGTTAAAAAACAATAAAACAATTATTTTACAATGTATTACATAAAATATTGTCTACAAATTTTGCTGGTTTTCATTATGGGAATTTTCGAGATCATTAATCATGATAATTATATTATTAATGTATTTTTCAGCTGATGAAATTAAACTTGACATGTATTATGATCCATCGAAGAAACACATTTTTGCAAAGTGGAATGCGATAAGTTCGCACTATTCCTGTTTTAAAAGCTATGAAATACAACTGTTTAGAGGATCGTCAAATCTACAAACTTCTATTAAATTGCAAGCAACAGGTAAGATATATAATAGTTTAATAGTTTGTATGATTTATCATATGCTAACACAAATTAATTATACCAAATTAATATCAGCTTTCAGACATTTTAACAACTGCTTTTGAATTATCATTGAAATATGGATGTGTTGCATTCTTATTGTTATATTATTGACAAAATTTACATTATAAAATATATAAATAATTATGTGTTTACATTAATGTAAAACATTAATATGTAAAACAATTACCAATAATAAATAAAACATATTGTTTACTTTACATGCACATATGCATGGAATTTAAACATTATTATGTTATATTTGCATATATATATTGTATTATCTATTTTGTTTTTTACCATGAACTTTTGTTTTTTAATGAAAATAATTTGCCAAACTTGTAATAAAATACATTGGAATTTAATTTTGATAAAATTTAACTGACTTTTGTTGACTAAAATTTTTATCTATATAAAACAAATCAGTTTTAGTATATATATATCATGGACATTTAGATACTACAGAAAACGATACTAGTTTTTTATGTGGAGAACAAATGGTAAATTTGTTTTTAGTGTATATTATACATAATGACTCTATAAGTATTAGAATAAAAATATATATTTTATAGAACTTCTAATGTGGTCTCAAGAACGTAAATGTACTACGTTTTATGCAAAAGATGCGTTTCTCTACAATATGTAATTAGAGGTTCAAAAATAGAAATATAACTATATTATTGAAAGCTCTGCATTTCATAATTATTTGACTATAATATTTAGAAATATAAAAAAGTAGTATGTCATCTAAGATCTGAAGGAATTTAAGTATTAGACACCGCTGTTCCAATATTAATTTTTGCGATATTCTATAAGAACTTAATTTTATAATTTTTGACAACTTTAATTTTTATTTAGAGATCTATGATACACACATATATAACATTTATATACATATATTCATTGAACATCAGATAATGTATAACTTAATAAAATTAATTTATACTTTTAGCATACGAATTCACAAAGCAAATAGATGACGCAAAACCATATTTCATTCAATTAAAATTTGTCGGTAAGATTTCGGGTCAACTTGAGCGTGACGGGTTCATATCCAAATGTGTTTGCATATGTGATTCTGGTACGAATACAGTTTTAATCTATCACACCTTTATTATATCCCTTATGTGATTTCTTAATGATTATTGTATGTATGACAAATTATGAAGAAACAGTTACGCATTTTAAACGAATCTATTTTAGCTAAAATCGAACTTATTCAGGTTACCTCGTTTGGATGCCAAAGGCAGCAGCTTTCAGTGCAGTCAACACTATTTAATAAACGTTGCAAAAACCCAGTTTATCAGATACGTCGTACAGAAGGCATCGATTCAGTCGGCACATTACACAGTTTGAGGTGGTCTTCAAAGTATAACAGTAAGAGTAAATTCCAATATATCTGAGAACGTATATTTTTGTATTGTCTTACTTTGAACAATGTATGCGCTATTTATAAAATGCCTAATTCGCTAATTCGCCTAAATCAGATGAATTAATGTGAAAAGCTATTAGTTTATTGTTAGTTCATAGTAAGTATATCACAAGTAAAATATAAAATGGTAAAGCATATGTATATATTAATGTTGTATTTTATGAAATATAGTAAATCAAATTCGAATATATATAGTAAATGGATAATATATTGATACATAACAAAAATATGAAATTATAAAAAAAGTATAATACACTTAATATAATCTCTATATATATGTTAAAAATATTTTTCATAATTTTGGATAACTTTGTAATCATTGAAAAGTTTTCGTTTAGTTTCTAAACAAATATATATTATTTATTGATATGATATTTTTATAGTAAAACATTTATATATATATATATTACTAAATGTTGTATGTGTCATCACAATAGTAGTAAAGCGAGGTAGAGTGCGAGAACAAAGTCTTCCCCCATCCTCACCCTCCTCCTTCGCCCCCTCTACCTCCCGACCAATCTAAATCAAGTAAGGCTTTAGCCAATGAGATGGCTGTTTAAGTATAAAAGGGAAATGCGCGTTCGTTTTCGTTCATTCTACTTTTGTTGACGCTAGTGAACGGTCGAAACCTCCCTCCTCTCTCTCCTACAATATGACGACACACTTTATTATCAAGCCACAACACCTACTAATGCCTTCACTTCAAGTAGGATCCAACCATTGCATTAAGACGGTTGATCGCTCAATCAACATGATCAACCTGACTGTGAGCGAGTCAGAATTCCGCTTATTCAATGACGAGTCGGACCCGAGTCAACCATGAGACAATTTATGTGCAAATATTGGATGGATCGAATACCAAGCGCAGATGCAACTCGCATTATTTCTCACTGATAAGGAGTGCGGCATTCCCAAGACACTGCGAGAGGCTTACAAGACTACACCTCTACTGCGACCTACCTTCCCTCCTCAATCAGACATCTACTCGGCTAAGATGTTAAGCAACGTACGCGGTTTCGGTTGGGCTGGCATTAAAACGATATAGGCGAAAGGATGACTGAACCAGGTCGCTTCTAGTTCATTTTACGATGCAATGGCATCTATATAGGACAACACGGTGACACTTACTACGGTGAGCCTCAACCTACGTGTGGTGCAAATTAAATATGAGTCAATGGACGTACCTCATTCCTACGACAGCTTTTTAAGGCATTACAACGCTCCTACATTGGGGGACGCAGCAGTTTTGATGATGACTCCTACTGCGCAGAAGAAGATGAAGACAGACCCTTCTACGCCAAGGAAACCTGCTCCAAAGCGTGCAAATGTGATTGCCAATCTGGACATGTTAATTCAGGATGTGACGGAGGGATATTCCAAGCTAATGACCGACATTGCTACTATGTTAGATTAGTGTTTCCTGACACTAACTATCCTCTTTCTCCCTCTTCATCTTCTATTAACTATTTAGACATAGATCCTATACGTACTACTTGCCTAGCTAATATGATTCATTAAGATAATTGCTCTATGTTATTCCCTCATTATTTGCTGTACTATTATTTAGATGTTGTTTTTATTATCACTTATACGTTTTTATATCTATATTTATCTTGACTTCTTATTTAGCCTTATATACCCGGGTTAAAATAGAAAAAGATAACATTTTTCCATAGAAATAAGTATGTTTCAGTTATATCAAGTACAAGAAAGACATCGCAGTACTACAATATTAAACAGCGGAGCATAGAAAATTTCCTATCACAGGCGTTTCGGATACTTTGGGGTCTTACTGTAGAATTGTTAAACATCTTAGCATAGTAAAAAGTATCCAATATATATATAGTAATATAGTTAGGATGGTGCCAAAAGTAATAATGAGCGCAGTAAACTTGTGCATTACAGGTATCTATCAATAATAGGATTTAAAACTACACAGAAATATTAAAGATAATAATTGTTGTGAAAATTTGTAGACACAGACCCATAATGTTTATAGGATATCCAGAAATTTACAAATGTATGGCCCTAGTTGCACCTTTGAAACATTGTAAAGTCTAAGTAATATATTTCACCCCATGTATATGCGTTCAAATCACCCATCGCCTATTCCGTGTTTTTCAATACGTCCGATTTCTGCCATATGTATTGTAGTACAAAGGATAGTGTCATTTCCTGAAAAAAATTGTTCCAATTTCCCACTACATATAGGATATACTGTCATCGATTTCCGTTCGATACAAGTAGTTAAGCAAAGGTTCCATATCTGTTTAGTGAGATTCTTCCTCACAATCGGATTCACTCAGTACCTCATCACTACCGCTTTCCATTTTTAGCTCGCTCACCATGCTAACTGTTCGTGTTGATAGACTAGTGCCCTCCCCCTATATGTGTGCAAGTCAGAAAAACAATATTAACAAGAGAAACAATTTTATTAAAACATCAATAATAGTAGTGGTACAATAAATTCCCCATTCTACAATAGAGATAAGTGTCGTCTAAAAAACTGACTAATAATAAAGTCACCATTATGAGCAAGTGTTCGTATAATCTCAGTCATAGGCAGCTTACACTTTTTTTCCTTTATATATACAGTTCAAGTACTAACCGCCAGATAGTGTTGTTAGAGGACCCTGAATAAAATTAGATTAAATGTTCACCCACGACTGCACTGTATATTTAGCCAACGTTATACCTCCCCAAGCCAATGAGGCAGAAGAACACAGAATGATTGGGGAGATTGTCAGTATCAGTATTGACAATGAGGCCAGCAGCACTGGCCTTATACGGCTTCCTGTGTCCAACGAGGAGACGATTTACCGGGTAGACACCCAGAAATTTCTTGTTTAAGCGGTGGTGTAGATTCACAAAGCAAAGCACTTGATTTGTATATAGCATCCTAAAGAGACCTTTGAGAAATCCTTAAAGACCATTGAGTACTTGACGCTGATAGGTAATTTTTACTTATGCGTCGAAAACGGCCATAATAATCACGTTTATGGTCTCAGCAAATGCATTACCAAACTTAAGCTCCAATCAAAATTACCCTCAATATAGGGTTGTGCATGACCAGCAACTGTTAGATCAGGCCTTAAATGAAAACAGTGTATAGCCTCCCATAGTAAAGACGCTAAGTGTGATATCAATGTTCTCATTACGATTAAACATTTCCAACCTCTGTAGCAGTCCAGCGATATACTCTCGTACACAGCGTTTTTTTATCCAAGTCTGGTGTAAGCGGGGGGAAAGGGACGGTAATATCCTCCCTATAGAGCGCCAGATGTTCCAGTGAATTGTGCTTAAATTCAAAAGAATTGCATGCAATATCCCCATTATAGGCCTTGTTATCAACCATATCAATAATGACCATTTTTGGCATGTGATCACGAAAAAGCTCACGATATGCCCATTGTACAAGCACATTGCTAACATATTATTTTTCGAGACACATGTCACAGTATTACATAGACACTATAGATTCCCCTTCGAAGATTTGGAGCATACTCGGCGACTTTGTTCTTCCCAAGTATAGCATTAGTAAAACCGAGTACATTGAGAACTGCAGTATCCATCTTAACTGAAATTTTATCATCAGACATACAAAATCGCACCCTATTACTTGATGCAATATATTCAAATCGATGTTTACTCTTATAATTCTAAGAATTTTATTGATTTCTTACACAAGCAGTTCGGGTGATTGGTAGTATCCATCAGAAATTGTCAGCTGTGCTACTTATTTCGTTTGAAGGGTAAGTCCAAACTTAAATGGTCGAAGCACTAACGAGTTTTTATCTAAAATGAAATATAGTTATGCACTTGGTTTTCCCATCAGTTGTTTTCTATCCGCTTTTTCTTTCGGCTGTGGCTTGAGCAGTGTCATAAAAAGCGAATATCTATTGGACAATATTCTTTTTGGTGCACTAAAGTCACATGTAATATGTAGATACATCTCCATCACTCGGTTCGAAAAATTCGCCTCCTTTTGCCTCTGAAGTTATATTTATCGTATTCACTACACCCCTAAATCCGAATAGGAAGGCGGTATAAGGATCTAATGTGAGTGAGCCATTTCTCCATGAAATACCAAATCTTCGAAAACTATTATGAATATAGAGAAAAGTCTATGATCGATTATAAATTTGTCTTTATTAATAGGAATCATCCGTTTCCCTGGTGATAAGCCTGCTGTTTCAAGAACGCCTTTGGATTCGATAGTAATATTGACAGTTTTTTCCGGTTTCATTTTGGGGATATAAATCCATTCTCTCACTGATTCTTTTGATTGAATTGACAAAGGACATCTCAACTAGACGGACTTGCCATTGATCACCAGGAACACCCAAGTTGATATTATTAGCCAGCTGTGTTGTATAGTGAGACGGTGTGTCTGTATGGCTTTCTTTGCCCTCCTCATGTACATTGCTCGAGAGAACAATCTAAAAGCCATCACTCGGATTAATATGGGACATCTTCCACACGTGTTAGTTGAGCATAGGGTATCCAAGTAGGCTTTTTGGCGTGTATAACCTCTCCAGCGCACAAGGCTTGTTTATGCACACCACTGTCTAGGTAAAGTCTAGACAGTGTAGGCAGCACGTTAAAGGCATAGCAGCGAATGACGTAGAGTGTTGTGGTGAGCTTCGCAGACTTGTCAAAGGTAATGGCGGTGATGTAGATGGTTCTGGCGAAGAGGGAGGAGTTTATGATAAGTGCAAATCGTCTCGTAGAGGGTTAAAGAAACTGGTGAAGGAATAGGCGATGGAGATAGATACATATAGGTCTTATTGCAGCTGTTGTATACAAGGTTCAATAACCCATACCTCGTCAGCATTACGTACAAAGCGTATATGTTGCATAGTGGTGAAACACAACCTTCTACCGTCACAAGATAATAATGACGCCATGCTAGCTGTATGCGAAGTTTCTTCAGGATTTGGATTTGTCGTGTAGCTATGTGATTGGCTGGAACGAAAACGAACACGCGCTTTCATTTTTTTCTTAAACAGCCGCTGAAGCCTTACTTGATTTTGATTGGGCGGGAGGGGGAAAAGGCGGAGGAGGGGGGGGGGGAGGTCTTTGTTCAAGAGCTCCATCTTTGCTTACTACTCACAATATTTAATGGTATTGACATATTTTTTGGAGATATGAGATATCAGTTTTGTCGATATCTTTGAAATTATATGTTCATTATTATTCTAAACAAAATTAGAAAAAAATAACAAAAAAAATAGTGCATTACTTGTTTAAAATTACGAATATCATCAGGATCATCAGTCATTACAGTTTTAATATTTAAACTTACATGTACGAGTATTATTTATATACAATCACTTAACACTCAATCATTACAAAAATGATTACATATATTTATGTCATTTCCTTTTTTCCAGTCCACAGTCTGCCCAAAGACATTAAAATTGAGAAATACATGTTTGAAGTTCGAGCCACGTATGAATTAGACCGAGTCACTATTAGCAGTAAATGGAGCGAAAAAATTCGATTCAAAATATGTATTAGAACAGGTTAATAGATAATTATATTACATTCAGTGACGATTTATTTTTTAATACTTAAAGTAATTGGTATACACGGTTGACTTTAATAAAACAACCACTGTTAGCATTGTATCGTTAACTTTTGGTAATACATAATTTTTAGCTACTAAGCAATACTATACTTCATATTGTAGACATTATGTGTTTTGATTTTTTTATTATAAGAAAATGTTACAATTTCTTGAAGATAGCAATGACTTAGTTTCTGACATTATCTACATATAATTTATGTTACACTGTATATAATAGATTATTGAGGCAAAATTTCTCTATAAAAAATAATAGTCTTTACATATGAAATTCTGTTAAATCGATCCAAACTCGTTTTTTTATTGGATATGTAGCACAATTATAGGTCATTGATTATATCTATTCTATAATATTACAATGTTAATATACAATAGATGTTACACACATTTTCGCAGTATGTAAGTATACTTTGTACTGATTTTATACTTGACTGAAATTTATTAACAAAATGTTAAGAAATATAAGTATATTTAATCAATATAAAATGAACTCAGATTTAGATTTATTAAATACAGTAATTATATATACTAATGCATGCTGTATAACTTTATACATGAGATGTTATAGCGATTAATTGTGATGTACATGAATGGAATGCTTGGTCTCAATGTGATATGAAAACATGTCGGCACATGAGAAATCGAGAGTGGAAAATATTATATAAGGATTTTGATAGAGTGGATATTTGCAACATCAGGACAATGGACACGAAAATATGTCAAATTTCACAATGCGGTATGTAATACTATACAAAGAAAACTAACAATGCAAGCTTATATTATCGGTTTAGTAATTGTTATAAGTATTAATTGGTACAATATACAGTTGATAAATGTAGACAAGATCGCAATTATATCACAATATCATTATTAAAACATTTGAATTTTTGAATTTATCTTGAGTACATCATAAAGACACGTAAGGTTCTATTATAAATGTATTTATTAGTTTATGTATGTCTACTGAGGTATACGTAATTTTTAATAGATGAGTCGTAGCATACTATACTAACATTACAGATATATGTGTATGCATATTATATTTAAATCTGTTTTATTTGAAGAATTAAAAAATCGTATGCAGTGTATCGTACATGGTATCTATATTATAACACGTTGCAATAAAAACCTATTGATCAACTTTTTACCTATAGGAGCAGTTTATGCTACATGTGTTGTTAAAAGATCTTAGTAATGTTTTTCTATTTAAATTCTACACAAAAAATATGTAACTATAAATTTAATTTGTTTTCTATTTTGGAGTCGAACAAAGCGATTAAAATCTTGCTACCCGGGGCCGGGGGGGGGGGCGGTGAGAACCAAATTGCCCCCTCTTTTGTTTTACTTACTTTTTTGCAGCGACATGAGGTTCACGGACTTTTCCTATTAATAAGTTCTGCAACTTTTAAAACCATTGTATTAACTTTTTTTTTAAGATTTTAATTTTTTTTATATTTTCAAAGTTATTCAGAATAAAAAAATAAAAAATAAATTGTTTTGTTTTATAAAATTAAAAATAGGACATATCAATTAGAATATACACTAGATAAATGAACATAAATATAAAGCCAACTTATTCGAATAAAATAATTGTTTTTAATATTTCTACTCACAAACATTTTTCATTGAAAACTATATTCTTCCTTAAGGGAAACAAGTCAACTTATATACAAAATCTCAAGACTTTATTTAAACAGGCGGGCGAATTATAGACGGGAAGACAATATCCTCCCCCCCACACCGGTTTTTGAGTGCGTAAAATAGTCCGGGTAGCAGAGGGTTAAGAAGTAATTGAGGTATTTCGTGATGAATGAAATTTCTAGCTCAATTTCTGTTCATAATTCAGTCCACGTGAAGCCCAACTGTAGTACAACAGAGTGGGGTATGTGGTCAAACTGCAACCTCAATGCCTGCTTGCAGCGACGATATCGGGAACTGGCCAACATCAACTATGACACCCTTCAAAGTTGTCAAGTACCACTTAACAAGTCGCAAAGTTGTAGTAAAAAGATTTGTGGTGAGATAACTAAAATAATGTATTAGCAGTAGCTGACTATAAAATAATACTGTATAATGCTCGCAGTTTTAAACTATTTACTATTCTATAACCATTATCCATTCCCCAAAAAATGCATTACATTTTTTTAAATGTATTTATCGTTTATCAGTTGTATTTTTCGTTTAATTTTTAATGTTTAGCTAGATATACACTTAAAAGATCAGCTAGGTTTAACTGCATATTTTTTTGTTATAGGTAAAATAAATTTCGATTGTATACATGAAAAGGAATCCAACTGATATTTATTACAATTTTGTAAATAAAATTAAAATATGTATTTACTTGATTACACAGCAAACGTTGACTGTACTGCCTGTAAAGTATTTATTACTTTGTGTGTATATCTTATAATCAGTATTGTTAGATTGTTAAATAATTATAGTTTGATACATATGTACATCTATATGATAATTAAAACATAATTCCAATAATTTATTTTAAGTGATATTTCGAGATAATTTTATCAAAGTTAAAATTTTAGTTGAATTAAACTATTTCAATATGTTCATCGTTGACTAACACTGTTACATAACATTTTCATATTATAGTTTAAAAAAGTATTAATAGAAATTTGTTATGATACGTATATACTATTGTTATGTTTTATAAAATATAATATGTATGCAGGAAACTAAATTCGTTAATAAAAAGCTAAACATACCTTATATCAGGACTACATATGAATTATAAACATTTTTATTTATTTCCAGAATTTTTTGGAGATACGTCTTGGTTTTTTCCATCAATAGTAATTGCGCTATTAGCTACTTTGTATATATTATTGGAAATCAAGTAGGTGGTGCATTTACTCTAACTAATTGTTTTATTTATCATTCTATATTTCAGCACAAAAGATAGTTTAAGCAATAGAGAAATTATATATTTACTACTTTAATGACTTCTGAGAATATGTTCAATTTATGTATCAAAATATTAAGTCAGGGAAAGTATTTAAGTTTTTAATTGAAGCAATTCTGAGAAGTACTGATCACCTCTATATTTGAAGTTTGTATATTTAATTATTTGGAAAATAATCGATTTAGTAATTATTATTATTTGTTTTTGGCAAGTGGTGTATTATTATAGGTATAGATATCAAATATTATCCATTTTATCAATATATTTTTGTATTCAATCTCAGTATAAGGAAAAAGTTGTATACCTATGGAGTTTGATAGATTTTTATTGTTTTATTCAAACTGCGTATAGGTATGGATATTTCTTATTTCTATGATGCATTCAAATATCCTTGCTATTTTATTTTCAAACATCGTTGGTATACTATTTGTAATCATCGTAAATCAATATGAAATAAATTCCCAATTAATGTTTTTTTTTATTAATTGTATAAGTTGCTGAATAAAAAATATATTAAATAAATTGCTAATTTATTTAATTATGAATGCTATTTCAATTAAAATGGTTAATATCGTTTTACTTAGTTAAATTGTGGTATATTATGGTACATTTCTTAGATTGTCGATTTAGTTAAATAGATAATTCAATATCTATATATGATTATTATAGGTTTGTTGAATTGTATATGTAGTAAAAATCAAATAAACGAAGTGAAGTTAAAATCTTTCTACATTATGTTGGTTAAAAGCATTACATCAAAAATGTTGGCTATCATTCTCAGTTATGAAGTAGGTAATCACAAAACAGGCATTTGAGCAAAAAATTAATTATTGTTCTACATATAACTATATTAATAAAACAACAATAAAAATAATTTTGGTTGAAAGTGTGCATAATAGCATTTATAATCATTATTAATAAACTTTTATTGCATCAAAGAGACAAACATTAGTAGAGTAGACTTTCAACAAAACGTGATAATCATTATATATCTTATTTTTACACGTTGAGTATTATTTGTTTTATTCATTATGATAGAATAATTTCCGGTGTATGTATGTTCTTTTAAAAGTTCCTTTTAAATTAATATACACTTTTGACCATATATTTATTTCAATGCAAGTAATTTATTATCTAACGCGAATAATTATCTAAATGTTCGATAAAAAAATTACAACTATGAAAAGCAAATTGTTTTTTAAAACACTATTATTAAAAAGTATGCAAACAAGTCTGTTATAATAAAGCAGCTGGTGGTACATTTGTATATATATATATATATATTTAATAGTATAATGTATGCTGCGTTGGAAATAATACAAAAAACATTGGAAATTGATATTCTACTTTATAAATTCTACTTTTATATCAAAATTGATTGAGTATTTTAAGTGTATGTATAATACTATTTATAAAAATATTTGCCTGTAGCGAGAATAGTGAGTGAAATATTTAACTAAAATTAATTAACAATTATGGAAATCATATGATCATTACTTTAAATCTCCCAATCTTGATATGAAAAAAGAAAAAGGCCTATTAGTGAATATACATAGAAATTAAGAAATACGTTTACTATAACATTTTAATCTGACACTAATATAGCCTACCTACATTTGAAATATTTCGTTTAATATTAAAATCAAGAATTTGAAATATAATTTTTCTATATATACGTACTTATATACATACTATATGTCAGAGATTAGTCAATAAAGTATCCTAAATAGCTTTTGAACTGATCGTAATAATTCTTAAGCTAATAAGTCTTTGTAATATTTTTTCCCTTGTTAGACGCATTTTATTGCCTCGAATCAAAGAGCAAAGCGAATATTACACTCCAGTGGGAGAATTGAAGTCCGTTTCTGAAATACCCTCAAAAATATCGACAAGCATGTCAGCAAAACAATAATATTTGAAAATAGATTACTTATTGAAACAAAGGACATTATTATTTGTACAAATAAGGTTATTGTCAAAATGAAACCCTTTTAATAAATATAGTATTGTAGAAAAGTTATGTTCTACTGAAAAAGTTCATAATTATTGACATCATTTTCTGTCTACATGAAGTATATATATATGTATATGTGTATTTTTTCTATGTACGTATGCTTATTTATTTATTTGTACTTTTACATTTGTAAAAAAACATTTATATGTATTTCCCTTTGTAATTTACTTAATATTTTAGTTGCATATTTCATGTATTATACAAAAATATTTCAACTATGATATTTATACTCATGCATATATATACGGGATTTTGAGTTATTTATCGTTATAAGTTTAATATTAGATAACAGGGGTTCATTGTATAGACATTAGTTGAAGATTATTAAATCCAATACATTTATACAAAAGTTTATAAAACGGAGAAGAAATATTTAAAAATTGACTACAAGCTACTTATTTATAAATTATTATTACTAACGCATACATAATTATATCAACATAATAAATACTATTATATAACAAATACTATACATTATATATTCAATATATATACAACGCATTATGCTATTATAAGATATATTTTTTTTCTTCGTCGCTATACCTCTACATTATCGCCACTTTCAAGGACCAACTCATATGAGTAAGGAAAATTTGAGATTTGAGTTGACTGGAAAACTAATGTGTCCTGTTACAACCTACAAATTTAAACTATTTACTGAAACACTCAAGACATCCCTTTTATATCGAGTTGATATAGAGTGTGATCCAGTAAATAAAAAAAACAAAAAATAAAAAATAAAAATAAAAATAGAGATGGAATATTTTTTTAATTCGTAACTCTAAACAAAGTGAGATAAAAATTATATTGCTTCCAATTTTCCAATAAATATCCAGATACAAAAGATAAATTCTACAAACAAAATCATCATGTCTTAAATTTGTATAACAAGAAAAACTTTAAAAAGAGTAACAATGTAGAAAGAAACGGGGACGCATGACGCCCATAATACGCTTAATAAAATAGTTTAAATTATTTGTTGATAAGAGACTTGTTCAGAGTATATCAGACATATCTGATGAATATAACCATGGACATATATGAACTTAAATAACATATTTAGTTATCCAATCTCTATGGACATATCAGATTATAAAACTCGCTCAATTAATAAAAGTATAAATTCAATAGTATCTATTCAATTATTTACGCAATATGACTTTATGTGTGCAAGTGTGTCTTTCTCAAATGTTGAACATTTACTAAATTTATTATTTTATTTTGAATTTGGCATCATTAATGAGTTATCCGAACTAGTAAATGGCGACTAATAGTATTAACACATCTTAGTCAATGGATAGTAACAATAAAATACATTACGATTGTCCTTTATATTAGTTCCAATTGGTGAAAAGCGACGGGAAACTAGTTTATTGTAGGCTTTCGATAATTTGGTAATGGTTTAGGATGTCGAAGGCTTTAGAGTAATTATGTGTAATAATTTGAACGCTAACAACGTAGCTTCCTTCAAGTTGAAAGAGTGAATTGTGAATGAGAGAGATGATTACACATTTAGGGGATGAATTAGGACGAGCTCAGAATCGGGTTATTGTGCCGAAATGCTCGATAAATGCACGATGAGAAGCAAAATAAGTGGCAAATTTGAAAAGTTTTTTTATACATTCTGAACAGAAATAACGGGTATATTCGTTATGTAAACGGCGTCTTGGATCAATAGGTTGAATATTTGAGTCGATTGATCAGCAAGGAGCAGCTTCTCTGCAGATCACCATACAGAACAATGTAAATAGTTTTTATTTTTACTTTTATTTGGAAATAAATTTATGCAACATTTTGAAATAACCCATAATTCTTTTTGAATACAATTACTGCCCAGCTTAGCTTTGGAAGTATTCAAATAACTTAATGCCATGTAAACTTCTTCAACCCTTATAATTCGTTTCCATTGTATATATGGGTATAAATATCTTCAACTGGCACGATATTGTGAGTGAAAACGGTCACACAAGTTTTGTTGATTTCTTCAACAGTGATTGAGACTGAATGAGACAGGTTGATAAATTTGAAGATTGGATCAATTGCGTCAGAGTTGAGTTCGTAATCTTCCAGAGATGTCTGGTGCTGCGCTGGTCTTTTCGTGACCACGTCAATTTAGCTATTCTGATAGCTTGCTTGACTTTGTCTTTCCAATAATTGTATTGAATTACATTTTTTGTTAGTAACATTTGTAATTAATAAGTTTCATTCAAAAGTCTACAAAAAAAAAGTTTAATCTCGAATAAATATGTAAATGTTTGTATATTAATATATTTGTATATAATTCATTATTAGTGGACATTTATTAGTGTTTAATATAGTGTTTCATTGAATTACATTTCACATAATATCATGTGTATAAATATGTAATAGAATGTTGTATTATGAAAAAAAATACTAGTAAACAAAAAAAATATACATGTTTATCTTAATATTAAAAAGTATATATATTATAAATAAATAAAGATATATGTATATGAAAAGAGATAAACGCAATTCATAAAATAGATAAAATATTCAATTATGAAATGAAGTTTTTCTTTCACATTCTGCTGATGGACAAAACCACATATTTTGCGTAATGATACACATCGATTTGGTTTTTGAGAAGTATTTCAGGCAATAACACTAGTAATAGCTGCGTAAGTATGTATGCGGTGACTCGCCACTAGTTCGTGGAAGTTGATGATCATGGTCAAACTTTTGTTGATTTACTTATAAGATAAGGGTGAAAATAGTGAGAAAGACACTGCCAACATGCGTAATCTGGATCAGTCATTTCGTACAATGCTTGTAATTACACAAATCTTCACGATATTGTGATAAGCAATATCTTAATCATCTACTCTGTAATTTCAACTTTAAAAACTTTATTTAGTACCTAGTGTTCATTTTGTTATCTCAGAAGTTTTATTGCCGCATTTATACTTTTTTAAATAAACGTGAACTAATTAGGGTGTCAAAAAAATCAACCGTTTGACACGAGGACAACGTAATTGTTTTAATACATTAAATTTATTACGTTGTCCGCGGTTTGACATTGTTCACCAACTGTATGTTAAAAACGTGCAAATAATTTAAATTAATTTTTCCGAAGTATTGCTGTATAAAATTTAAAACAGCTACAATTAAATTATTAGTTTTTATTGTTCCAGGTTAAATTTCAAACAAGTACCTGCTAGCTATGATAAATATTAAGAAGATGAGATGTATCATTGGCTAATTTTACCATCTAACTTTGTGGATAAAACGTCCCAATCGTGTTTTTCTATTTATCGTTAGTAATATATAGTATTTACTTTATTTACTCTAATATGGCTTGCAGGGGAAATATATATATATATTTTTAAAGTGTGCCCCATCGTATCAAATGGTATGTTTTTTCAACTATAAAGAAGTTAATTTGGAGCCTTATTTTGGGCTATTGGTAGATGCAAGACGAGGCTTTAATATTATAATATAACAGTTTAAAATGAATGCATTGTTTTCTTAGGATTTCGAGGAATTCGATAGTTTTGGGGCGCATTTGACTTATATAAATATATGTTAGAATTTTTGTTATTGGTACCATTAAACCCATCGACCTTCAAGAAATGCTTTCAATTATCAGCTGTACAATTGATATACTTATCTATAATGGATGTGATATAAAATGTGCATTACTTAAACATTATACGTTATTTATTCACAAATTACCGCTTAATTACTCAATAATTAAATGTTTATTACTTATAAAATTGTTACTCATATTGTGTTATCAGGGTTACGTGTATGAGTTACGTGCGAAAAAATATAGTAACTAATAATTATGTCTTTGGTTTTATCGTAGTCCCACCTGTGGCTCTGATACTGCTTCTGGTCTAATATAACTTTTTATTTCATTACAATATAAATAAATGAATATATTTCTATGACAAATTTAATATAGGCTATTCAATATTTTACGAAATCTTCTTAACTTTTTCCGAATCGTCCATTTAAAATAATTATTTAATAATCAATCAATGTTAACATGATTTTTTCTGTAAACATATTATTGATTTATAAATTTGTTCCTTTCACTCTAGTTTTAATTATGTTCTAATTGTAGAATAAAATGTTGCTACATACAAGTATTATGTGTGCTGTATTGTGGTTCTCAATCAGTAGGAACACACTATACTTAATTATAAACGAAGTTCATGATTTTAAAAATTGGAATAATCATAATCTTACTTTTAACCTCACGGAAATAGTAAGTTATACTTATGTTAAATATGTTTATGGAGATCTAAAAGTGAGTCATATGTGAATACATAATTTAATATTTTAATTCATTGATAAATTTATTGGTACACGTCTTTTCGTGTTTACAAGTAATTTTTGTATTCGTTTTACAAATAAAAAAACTTGATTAATAATAACCTTAATCATAGTCATATAATTATACTATAGCCATAAGTAATGTCATATAATATATTCTATATATTCTATTTATCTATACCTATACTATTTGGAAAAGTAGAACACCTTCTCATATACCATGTTAAATGTTCGTATTTGCTCCAAAATATAGCGTTGTTTTGCTATTATATTTGCTAATTAATATCTATTAAGTTATATATGAATAATTAATCTAAATTAAGATTATTTCTAATATACATATATATATATTACTACATAAATAACCACATAATAAAAAATTTAACCACATGAATTTATTATCATTTTGGGCTATTTTAGGAAGCAATAAATAGTGCTATAAGTAAGTGTAGAGAATCTTCTCAATATAATAACGATTTGGAAAAATGTAACATCTATGGAAATGGCATGAAGATAAGCAGATTAATAAAAAGGCAAACTAATTATACTACAGGTATTTAATAAAGTTATATATAAATTGTTAATTATTTTGTTTAAAGTCTTAAAATCTTTAAAAATCAGTATGTTCTAAGGTAGGCACAATTGTCGTAATATATAATAACACTAACGTTGTCCATTGGTACAATACATAATTTTATTTACAGTTTTTAATGACCTTTCGTTCTAAAGATAGTTTCAGCTAATATGCTGATATAGTAAGTAATATATAATAGATATACTACTATATAGATATGTAGTATGTAATAATAGATTATGGCTAACTCCACTATTATTATATAATAATAGGGGGTACTTTGTATATTGCCTTGCCAATATATATATATATATGTATAATATTGAAATATCCATTCAATGTGTTAGCTCTTTAGCTAATAATATTAGACTTGATCTAACTACTTGAAACAACTATTATATTAAAAGCATTTTGTCTAGGATATTCATTATTATTGTAAAACTTTTGATGTGTTTTTTATTAATTTGATGTACTCATCAATTTAACTTTTGATATTTCTAGTAATTAAGACATAAACGTATTACAATGGCAGGAATATTATATTTAATAATTCCCTTACTAATAAAAACGTAGTTAGCTCAAGTTAAATATTATTAACTAAAGAGTTAACACATTTAACGGATATTTCATTTCTTTAATGGTTGAGCTAACACACATTTTGCCATTTTTGGCTTATATTAATATCACAATTTTTTGCAAAATACATTATTTTTATTTCTTTTTGGACTGCAATTCTAACAATAAAAATTTTGTTCTTGCAAAACACATAGGTAGCTGTCTATTTTACACTAAAAATAAACAATTTATAACCTGTTAAATATAAAAAAGTGGTTACTGTGAAAATGTAGGCCCCCTATCAACGGTGACTAGGTAAAATTATTATTTTTCTCATCTCCTGGATATTTCCAGTATATGTTAACATTTCATAAAAGTCGATTAAAGTGTAGGTGGTGTTATTGGGTCTTAAGAATAATAATAATAATAATAATTAGGAAAAAAATCAATTTTTGCACCTAATTATTTCGAGTTATATATTATTTATGAAAATGAATATTGGCAAGCTGGTTAATTTTTGGGAGTGGTACACAATAAATGTTAAATTATTTCAAAATATAAATATGGTAGCTGTCTAAAAAATGGCCGTTCTTGTGGTATTTTTATAAACCTTACTGTAGCTCGCATGAGCTAACAACCTACAATGACTTAGTCGTTTTAGATATATAAATCATAATTAATTAATAATCAGAATCTTAAATTAATCTAGCTAACTTATCGAAAAAAATTAAGCAGTTCTTTGACAGATAATTTCAATGCTTTGGATTATTAAATCAAAAATTGAAATAAATGCTGAGATATTTTAAATGGCTACAAAGAGTGGTTATAAGTATTGTGAAATATACTTATTGTGAAACAGACAAATAAATATTGAATTTAAGCTCCACGATATTGATTTTGATATAGCTAATACTTTATAATTATCAGATTATATGGTATACATGTTTATTTATGTAAACGTGTATAACTTTAACCAAATTCAGCGTCTTTTGACAATTTAAGAATAATAATGAGTTAAACATTTAAATAATTAAATGATTCAAATTGTTATAATATAATAGCGTAAAATCTATGATTGTAATAATGAAAAATTAAGTTTTATAGAACTAAATTAAAAAATAATTAACGTAACGAATCGTTGGAATTTTATGATAATACTACTCGATAAAATACTAATAATCATTAATAAACATAGTAATATTAATACATTAAAAACACTATATTAACATATTACAGCTGTGTCATCACTGCTTGCAATTTAAAAAATGTACTATTTTCAAATTAATATTTCTTTATAATTTGTAAAATTTACACATACGATATATACCTTTCATTATTGTCATAAAAGATCTGTAAATATTATACTAAGTTATTAAAAATACTATACTGCAGTACCTATACAATAATTTCTTTAATGAACCCTCCTTTTGTTAAAAAAAAATCATAAATATTATCTAAAATTAAAGAAAGTATTGTTATATTGTTCCTGTTATTGTTCTTTTAGGAAATATGTTAAATAATGACCCTTTTTGAAAGTTTTGTGAAAATTCTTGTTCTAGTATGAAGAATCTACCAAAAGAATGAACATAATATAAAAAATACACAAATATATAGAACGAAAGGCACTCTGAAATCGACAAATTCTTATTATTTTTAGAAAAATGGCAAATTTTAAGTATCAGGTAGAAATTTGGCAAAATCGCAATTTATTTAATAAAAAAAAATTAATGATGTTCGAATTCATAGATCATATCAAAGAGGTAATATACAAAAATCATTATCTAGTTTGCCAGGTTTTTTATGGGCAAAAGTTTCTCCAGAAATACATCTACCAAGTCACAATCATAAAGGAGCAAATACAAGATTAGATATTCGATTAGATGAAAATGGTCAACCAAAATATGGTGAAACACTAATTAACAGAATATATGCTGCCACCTACAAACATGACATTTTTATAGGGATACTCTTGAAACTCGTCAAAAAGCAGATCAACAAAGGATTCAAGAATTAGATTCAATTGCAAATCCTACATTTAGAGAAAAATTTGAACAATTTCTTGTTAAGAACATATTACAAGCTAAAGTAAAATTAGGTATTGAATTGGCTGATGAGATTCATAAAGAATTTAGAAAACAGAACAAATTTCTAAAAATCAAAGTATTTCCTAAGGATGATACGCAAGGGCTCCCGTGGGCTATAACTATATATACTAGTTTTGTACTTTTTTATAGTTTTGTAATTTCCTCCTTACCATGCTGTTACCCTAAAATATATTAGTATTATTATTTTAATACTAATAAGAGAACCGAATCAAAAACAGATTTTGAAATTTTGAAATTATTAAACAATGTTTTCTATTGAAAATCTGTAGAAAATATAAGAGGAAGAATAAAAGCAAATTTAGTTTGTGATAGTAAAACAGCTAAAAGAATTGCATCAAGCGCAAACTATACTGGAAATGAATTTATAGATAAGGATCTAGTAATTATGAAAAGTAATATAATTCTTATATTCTTAACAAAGAATATATTATATGATTTTCTTTAAGGACGTTAAGGTATTAATCATATTAAATTAGACTTTTTGTAACGTATATGTAACATACTTTACACCCGCACAAAATTATTGTATAATTAATCCATATTTATTATTATTGCATTTTCTTTTTTCATATAACTGTAGTACCTATAGGTAACAGTACGTAACGCAGTTTTGCCTTTGGGCGGCAGATTTTGAAGTGATGCCACTCACGCACTACACGAGCAAAATGCGAGGGTGCACCATCTTGTTGGAATATGTAGTGGTTCCATCGATTATGGGCCACAACCATTCCCTCAGCATAGTGAGATAGTTTCACCAGATACTGTCCCATCAAAGAAATATAAAGGACCGATGATCCCTCTTGAAAGTATGCCGCACCAAACTGTGACACTTGGACGATTTAATTCCTTCTCTATAAGATCTCGGGGATGTTCTCTGAACTCCAGTAAATACAATTATGTTGATTTATGTGGCTGTTTTGTTTAAAGTTAGCCTCATCAGACCACAATACATGGTGTATGACATTAGGATCATTGTTTAACATATCCTGAAAGGTTTTGCAGAACTCGACGCGCCTGTCGAAATTGTTGTCATGTAAAGTGTGAATTAAACGAGGGATGTAAGGTTTCAGTCCCATAGTTTTTAATGTACAAGGATTAGGAGTTCGAGGATTTATTACATTAGTGATAGCAGCTTGAAAGCCAGGATCCTTCTTGAGACTCAGATGACCAGATTGCTTTATATCTGTTACAGACCCAGTTGTTTCAAATTTTTCAACCAATCAGATAATGGAAGTATGGCTGGGCTGTTTGATGATTAAATAATGGGGAAACATAAATTGCAGTTGAGCTTGCATTATTTCCATTTTGATAATAATATTTAATTGCAGCAATTCTTTCTTCTAAATTCATCCATACACCAGCCATGACTGAACTAAACTAAACTAAACACAAATCTATAGCAATTAATTTAACTAAAGCCAGTTTCTATAGCAATAGATTTAACCAAAGTCACAGAAATCTATAGCAATTGATTTAACTAAAGCTTTGATTAAATAGTTTAACTTATAACCAATAGTTTTAAATATGCATATAGCATTTTTTACAAATAAATGGTGCATTACTTTTTGTCCACCCTGTATAATACCTTTTTCTGCAATTGTTGCTTGTTTCAATAGTTTCTTTGCCATTGTATGATGGTAGTGTCTCTTCATCTTGAGATCGCAGCAAATATTTGAAGGAATGGCATGGATGTTTATGTACTATAATATAATATCTATTGGAGCATGAGCTTCTATTAGAAGAAACATGGTATCCATATACATACTTACTGATCTGCTTATCCTACCTAGCTTACCTACTTTCCTAGTGGCTAGTCTTTGCATCAATTATGAATAATATTTGATCAAATTAACTTTTTGGTTCTCTTTTGTTATTTATCCAGCTAAAAATACAAAACAAAATAAAACAAATCAATTAGCCTTGAGTTACATTAGAGTATCAACACTCCCCTCAATCAGTCATCTACAAAATCTCAGTAACTGAACATTTATATTAGAAAAATAGAGTTCACTTGAGGCAACCTCCAGTTATTTTAGAGACTTATCAATCGCTTAGTCAGTTATATACAACATTCCAATAACTCAATAAAAATTGAAAAACATTTATTTATGCTACAGTTTAAAAATATTCAAAATATGACATTTGAAATGATATGTATAAAATATAGAATGAGTTCATTGATTTGTCAAATTACACAATATTATGAAATTTATATAAGCAGTTTCTGTCCTTACATAGGTTTACTTGACACATCTGACAATCAAATGAAGATTCCATACAATGACTAGCTGGTGTCTTTCTTTTAGATTTCAGGCAGGAATGACAAGCTCTTTTTCATCATGGAAATTGTATAAGATCATGTCCAGTTAAAATATTTTGATGTACTATAGTACAATGATATCATGAGTATCCTGAATAGAGACTTGCTTTTATATACAAGTGTCTCCTGCTAGCTGATGGATTAAATTTAGTTTGAATGTCTTTAAAGATAAAAGCTTTTTGTTTTTTGGTAATGGCACATTTCTGTGACAGCACAGGATATATGAATTTATGGTGGTGATATTTAAAAGGGCAAAAAATAAATATTTATAATATTTATTCTCAGACATCAATATTATAATATGGTTATAGATGAAATTGATCTAATGGAATAATACATAAATAATTTAATATGTCACATTAATGGTTGGAATAGTGATCTCATCATCTGGAGTATGTCTAGTTCTTAGTTTCTTAGTATAATTATCATTATTGTTAGAGGTGATCATAATCATATACTATATTAGGCAGTTCAGTAAGCCCAATTTTAAATACTGACACACTTTTTTTTACGTTTTCCATATATTTTGTAGACTTACATATTATAAGAATGTTAATGAATATAATGTAATAAGCTTCTTACCAGTTGTAATTAATACATTTTCATCTATCATTTAATATAAATGAGTATTCAATTTACA
>JAYRBW010076538.1:0-24793 GCA_036023295.1 Invenusta paracnida | reverse complement strand
CTCAATTTTCAGCAATACATCATCACTATCTGGCATGTTTATGTAGGAAAAAAAATTACTTCCCCTATATAGAATGGGGAAATCAATCTTAAATATTTATTCACGTGAATCTCAGTAGATTAATGCTTTAATATAAATATATAGCCAGTGCGACTTGGCGAGCTTATCGTCACCAGAATAAGGACATTTCCCAACACGCGATGGAAGCACGCCTGGCCTGGCCTGGCCTCAGCCTATACTACACCCGGCCATGACGACGACTTTAACTAACACAAGGACTTGGAGAGATATCATGAAATGTAAAACACTATACTCGCCAAAAAGGAATGCATATAGAAATTAGAAATAGTGCACTTTTCCTTGCCAAAATTATTATTCACAAAAATTCACAAACCCCGGCAATCGGTAAATGATAATATTTGTAGATTACATCTTGCGCAAATGTACGAATAATTTCTACTGGTTTAAATGTGACTTAAATTGAGACTTTTTTTCGTCTTCTATAGATTTGCCTATATAAACATTCTCAAGGACTGTTCTTGAACAACATATTATGTATAGTAGTTGAAATACTGGCTGGCTGGTGGCTGGACAAATGTTTGGGGAAGACTTCTCTAGGTATATTTAACTTCTTCGTTTGTCTCATATTATATAGTGGATATCCAATTGAATTGGAATTTAATATGCCGCCTAATTACCGCAAAAAGTAGCCGCTAGGGAGCAGAAAATGTGGAGAGAAGCGGTGCATAATTTCTGTTGCGCCGTCTTGTGCATCCAAGAAAAAAGAAAAAAGAAGAAGAAGAAGATCTGCGTTAAATGTATACTACATCTAAGAAGGGAGACAGTTAGGAAACTCCTTTAACTCCATCTGTGTATATTCTATGCTAGTGACCTGGCAAGTAAACCTGAGAGCAAGACACAGGAACGACAGAGAGACATACATATGCAGATACATTGAAGGATTTGAAAGGACCTGGCAGGAAGGCTGAGCAAACTTTCCACCTCTTTGTATCAATCGAGTCGACAATGGAAGTCTTATCTGCTTGAACTTACTTAGAGGGTTAGGACACGACTGTCTGTCTCTGATCTGAGATGGATGAATGAAAGGAACAGAATCCTAGACCTACTGCTTAGAGGTTAAATATTTAGTGGATCCCTTTATTCGCCAGCTTTTTGAGTAGAGACAGAGTCGACAGAGGCAGAGGAGAGGATAAGAGCGAAAAGTATAAGGGCAGATAGCCCCAACGTAGTAATAGATTTGTCTCTTTTAAAGGGCATCTCTGGCTTATGGCATTATATAGGTCCAACCGTGAATATATCTGTCTATAGACGAGAAGAGGAAAAGAGAAAGCAAAAGTGGGGGTAAGAGAGAGAGAGAGAATGAGAAGAGAAAAAGGAAGAGAAAGAGAATCTTAAAATCCAGAAAAAGAAAGTTCTATAGTTGTGGACTGTACTCTTGGACTGTACACATTGGACTAACACGCTCTATTAAATTATCATGAAATATATAAAACCGGAAAAGAGAGATAAAAAAGACGATTAATGATATAAGTAACAAATATATCTCTCAAGAAGAAGAAGAGTCTAAAGTTGCAGATAATTCATAATTTAGATGGACACGTTTAAAGCCTGCTATGTTGTTGTTGTTGTTGTAAAATCCGCTCAATGCTGTTTATCTAAATTTGAGTTTCAGTTTATTATAGCAATCTTCAGAAACGATGACTTTAAAGGCACATATTATACATATAATGAAGTATCCTCAAAAGACTTTTTCGTGGAGACTTTATATAACTATTCGAGAGAGCGTAGGACAGAAAAACGGAACAAAATGAAGGATGTAACAAATCTGTTTAAAGATTTTATAAAGAAAAGTAAATATAACTATTATCAAAAGCTCTAAAAAGGAAAATGAATTAGATACTTGATAATCAGGAGTTTTAATCATACATTTGAATCCATGCATTATTATCAATAAAAGTCCGTGGTTGCAATTCTTCTGAATATTAATATTGATTTATTGATCGAAGAGTTTAAACGAATCGGTCATCAGCTTTGAAGAATAGTCGATAGTTGAATCTCCACTCATTTTCGCGACTGTGATGCAGTTTTACTTATTATTCTCCGCTGAATTGACAAAAATCGACTAAAGAGCAATAATCAAACTAAATATTAATAATTAAAATATATAATAGCAATTTTCGTTAAATTAAAACAAAAAGTTTCAGCGCAATCGGAGGAATAATTCTAAAACGACTCCATTCTTCTCCAAAATATAGCGGTTTGATTTGGACACTGTTCCTCAGAAGAAACATCCGATGAGCTGTGAATCTTTATGATTCTGCCTTTGCCATTTTGAACACTGATATTATTATCAGTAGTACATATTATACAGTAGTTTTATAGCAAACTGATGAATTTAGCGTAGAGGCGCGGAATACATGCTCATTGGCAAATCGTTGGACAATTTTAATTTCTTCAGTGGTGTAATATTACTAGAGACACATTGTCTGTCAGTCAGACACCGAATGTCCCTTGTTATGTTACTCGGTCACAACTGTAGCTCGGGAACAGTTGTTGGCGTATTGGATGACTGTTTCCCAAGAACTTGTTTGTCTGAATACCAATCTTCATCACTTATGTATCACTCACATTGTTTTGATTTTGAAAGTGGTTTTGAAAATAAGCATACACCATTGGGGAGGTAGTTTTTGAAGATAAAGTTGGATAGCAATGTTGATGAATATTCGGGAGTCGCCTATAGACCAACTGGTCATTCTACTTTTTACTAATTATTTGAATATTCTCATTCAATATTATAAAGATTGTTAAAAAAAAACAATTTCTTTAAAAAGTGGATGCTAGATTTCTATATTATAGGAAGATTTATTCATCACTAAAAGCTAATATCAATTATTTATTATTACACATTTTAATGTACTGGTTTCAAAAAGTCAAATTTTCTCTCATTCCTACTCTCCCGATGTTCCAAGAAATCTGTATTTAAAAATGCACACCAATCAGTAATTGGTAATATAAACTGTAAGTCATTGTTGCTTTTTTTGGGGGATGAAAAATGGGTTATAAGTCGGTGCAGTGACATTATTTTAAAGAGAATCATTGGCCCAATTTTGGTCACAAATAATATCTCTACAATGGTTTGTAATTAAAGGGTCGGGGACGATGCACAATGTTGACATACATATAATGACATCTAATCTATCCGAGGCGAAAGGAAGTATATAGTCAAGGTAAGTGGTGGTGCATATTATGTGCTTCTTGCTACTAGTTTTCCTTTTGCCGACGACGTTTGCCTATAAATACAATAAGGCTTTCATTCATATTATAGATTCTAGATTCATATAGAGCTAGGCAGTGTATCATTTCTAATCTTCTTCAAAGTTAAAATGGTACATGTGTCGGTGTCTTCTGCATTATACTAATTGCAAACTGTCGCGTATACACTACTCGATGACAGACAGTTCTTTCCCCAACCGAAGACTGATATTAATATAATATGAATAACTCTTGAAGGGGGGAAAATAATGTTCTCTTTTGATATTGAATATCTGGGTTTGCTTGCTTGCTTGCTTGCTCGCATGCATTCATTATCTAGAGGGGGGGTGTGATCCTGAAGGCAAATAATATTTCTATTACATACAAAAGAAAAGGGCGAAAGCAAACCAATATTTGTTGTTGAAGGGTGGAGGTGCCTTGGGAGGTTAGCAGAAAGAGAAAGTTGTTGGCGTAAGTTGGTTGACAGAGTGGGAACGGGAAGGAAACGAAAGTGTCCCCAGAACATACAGGCATGATTGACAGGGTGTTACAGTGTAGTAAGTTGTTGACGGAAGCTCCCTGTTGCAGCCTTCATTCATCTCTTCCCCCTTTTCTCTGTATATAGTGCAGACTTGGGCGGGGGTCAAGTATTGAAACTAACACATTTTTTGTACAGTTGAGAAATATACTACTCTCTCTCTTTCTATGTGTTTTTACAGGTATCCAGCCAGGTTTTTTTATACATCATTCTAAGGTGCATTAACCACAACATTAACGCGAATTATTCCTTATATTTTCCGAGTGCGTCACAGAAGATCAGACACAGTCGATAAAAAAATGCAATTATAGCCTGACACTGAGTGGACCGGGCCAGTACAGAGATTTGTATACACTAAAATGATGTTTTAAACGTGTCCACTTAGCAGAAAGAACAATTGTAATTACTATACGGAGAGAGATAGTTAATCAATCAAATGAAAATCTATTCGCTGGATCGATGAGAGTCTGGTTCTCTCTCAACTTGTGGTCGCATATTTGAGAAGTACACTCTTTCCTGATTCAGAGTTGCAGAAGCCCAATATATGTGTGTGTATCTATCTATCTACGCATCCATGCTGAAAAGAAAATTGCTCACTCGGAATGCAGGCTTTGTCGATGCTAAGTTCCTTGAGATTATCTTCCCCCAGTGCGTGCGGGGATATATCCAACCATCGCATGTCCACTCACTGGTCTGTCTTTTCTCGGTCTACATTATTAATTACATCGTCTTTGTGGGCTTTTAGAGACAAGTTTTTGTTGTTGTTGATGAACTTAAACAAATAAAAGCTCAAATAAAAGTATAATGCGCGGATCTGAATTAATAAAAAAAATTTGCCTCGTTTAAGAAGACACATAAAATGAATTGGTATATATTGTAGAATAATGAAGATTCAAGGTTATAAAATAATTGTGAATAGCGAGGGATTTGGTGATGTACAGAACTTTAAACTTTTCCGTGTAAACTTATATAAATAACGTACATAGCTTTGGTAAGACTACCTTTTTATGCGTATACAGTAAATGCATAAATTACTACAAAAATGTACCTAGAATTAATTAAAATATTACTTTATAGAATTCAGTCGCTTAAAAGGGCATAATATTTTTGCAAATACTCAATTTTAACTTATATTTCATTCAAAATTAAATATTCCCTAAAATGGTATTGCAATTTGTTTTGATTAGTTTAGTTCGTGTAAAAAAACTAAAAACAACAACCCATAAATTAAATGCTTTCGAATTCTTGAAGAAATACAAGTCTCCAGACAATCAAATAACTTTATCCAGAAAAATCTCGCATTATACGTTTAAAATAAATAAATAAGAATGGAAAACCCATATTATTAAGTTTCGCTAAGAATTTATAATTTATTTAATTGTGAGATTTAATTGTGAGAGACTTAGAAAAAGGAAAGGAGGGAGGGAGGGAGGGCGGGGGGGAGAGTAAAAAATAACAGCCTCTTTAAACCGAGTCGTCGTTTATACACAAATAAAGGGGAGTTAGAAACTTCAAAAACGTTGCTCAAAAAAGGTTTCCTTCGCCAAGGCGATGTCGGAGAGTAAGAGACGTTTTATAGTGTATGTTCCATGCAATTGTTTTGGAATGAAATCCTCGATAATAAACTGAGCCGAAACGAGGATGAAACAAAAAGCGCGCTGACGGTGTTAGAAACATATCACCTTCTAATAAATATTAATTATAGCTGACATTATAAACCTCGTGCACCCCCCCTCCCCCAAATGTTTACTAATTGGACAAGTCTGCTGCACTCATTGCATTCTTATGTTATTATTAAATGCCCCAAGCAACACGAGTGGCAAGCTAAAACACAATTCGATATGAGCTGCAAAACGAGTGGAAGAGTTTTAAAGAGAGAGAGAGAGCTTTGGAATTTGGAAAGTAGAAAGTTACATGTCACATTTCATTATATATTTGGGGTAACATTAACTTGAACAAGACCTCAACAGCGCTACATATTATGGGTATAGCTACCCCTTCAACTACAGGCTTAACCCTGGACGGAGTTGATTCCGGGTCCTAGAGGCGCTGACAGTCGTTACTGACAGGCAGAAGAAAGAATTAGCAAATTAAACTACAAGTCCGGAGTAATTAGCTACAGTCTGCTGATTTGCCGATTGTTTGCATTCGCGAAGGTGGCCTGCATAAACTAACATTGTCAGTAACCCCCTATTCAGGTATAGTGTGTTCCTAACTGAATGGCAAGCCATATCATACTGGTCAATGACCTGGACAAGCTGTGAAGACAAACCCCTTTTATATGTACATGTAGTAGATGTATGTAGATGGAGAAAATTCTCACCTAAACGACATTTTATGCAATATGTACGAGTATGGAGTATTACAACAGACAATTTGGGGTCCAATCTGTCCAATTATCAAAGGCCTACAACCACAGATAATATAGCAGAATTAGTTTTGTTAAATTGATAAAAAAAACCCCCACCTAAAACGTCCAGTGTCCAATTAAAATCAGGCAAAGTAAAACGAGCACAAACTATATGACGTCATGCTAGTAAAAATAGAATAAATATCAAATTTCTTTCTCCCAGGTATCTCTTCCAAGCATATTTTATCCTGATTAGAACTGACATTTTCACGAGAATTTGACTGTAATAGTTGTATTTTTGAAGCCTATAGTTGGATAACCAAAATATCGTGAATTTTAGTCTTATCTTCCTAATGTACATACAGACAAGGGATTTTTGTGGTTCGCACATTTGCGACCATGGCTTGACGGTCGAGATCGACAGCTTACAATCTTTGGGCAAAAATTCGCGAACTTTAAAAAAAAACAGACTTATTTCACTAGATCCATTTTTTAAACTACAAAACAATTACCAACATTTTGTGGCCTAATTCTATTAGATGAGTTGAAAAAAAAAATTAAATTTGAAACTTTGAAATTGCACGCTTTGCATCGGGCATTTGAAAGTCAATTCAGCTGTCAGAAATGGTCGGCAACCTGTTGACACCAACAAAACACCGTTATATTAACTTATAATTATTATACACATTAGAATTGTTTTGTTGTATTTTTCGACACGGCATTATTCTAAATTGTTATCTTCCAATATAAAATTCTTAAAATGAACTAAACAGTTCAGTTTAAAGTCATCTTATACAGAATTACACTATAACACTTTCTTCCAAACCTTTGATAGAGTTTCAGAAGAATATTATTGGGGATCATTTTGTAAGTGTTTCTAGCGATTTTTGGAGAGTATATTGACAGCCCTTATATAGTATTAGTATACATAACGTTCACTGTCAATATTGAAACGCTGTTGAAGGTTATTGAAGGTTATCTCATCGATTTTAAATATAATTTTCAACTATCTCTTATATTTTCATAATAAAAGGTAGCTGACAATTTTCATTGTTTCCAAATTGTATAAAATAAATTTGTACTAGTTTGCAAATCTGCATTCATAAACCGGTGAAATCATAGGCGGACTATTGATTCATTGATCTGGATCATAGGCAGACTATAGAGTGATCGATCTGGATCATAGGTTGGCCATCCCAAAGTGTTTAGCTACTATGCTGCCCGCATCTGGAACACTCTGTCTGCACAATGTCGCTCACAAACTAGCTGGATCACTTTTAAGAAATTATTAAAAACCTAATTATTCTCCAATTTCTCGTCAATAGTGACACTGTATATGCCAATAATAATATTACATATTACGAATATGTAATAACTGGTGTAAGGTTTCTTCTTGTGAAGAATAGTTTTCCTCATCGAGACATATAATTAAATTATTCATTGGTTTATGTTTTCAGCAAACAAAAGTATTTCAGAGATATATACATATATAACTCCAAGTTTCGTGACGTCTAAGATTGTCTTTTTCAATTTAATTGACACTGAAACTGAAGTAAAAGTTGAACTGTGCAGTGTTCATGAATTCTCCAAAGAATAGAACACAATCCGGCTGCGACACTATATCATGAGCGCTTTACGTGAATGTCGTAATTTACAGATGAGAACAGTGAAATATAATGCCATTAACTCAACCCAAATTAATTGAAATACGAAGTGGGATTTCTTTCATTCAAGCAAGCCAAGCGCTCTGACCGGTTGAGATTATACTCATATATAAACTTATTATATACGAGGAAATAAATCCTACAAACAAAAGAGATGAAATAATAGACAGATCAATTAAAAGAAAAGTTTTATCTGAGAAATTAATCCATAAAGAAAAGGTTATTACGTATTTATATATTTATGTAGGTTGAATTGTGTGGGCGTTATGGGTACAGTTAAATATCGATTTTATCATAAAAATAACAAAATATTCACATTTTATCACAATATGACAATATATATAGATATATTTCAGTCACAAACCATTTTTTTAATACGAAAGAAATTTTTAACAAAAATCTATTTCGCTCTTATTACGTAAAACATATAAGAATGGCATCCTGCTAATCCGGAACGTGATAACTCCCAATTATCGGGGCTGGCATTTCTGACGAGCCAAAAGGTAGCATTAAAAATCTTTAACAATTAACTTTCCTTCAAACAGGAGTATAATCACGAAATTTGAAACAACTCCACTCAACTCAACTCAAGATGTCTTACGTTGTGTTGGTATATAATATTAGGATGAAAGAAAACAAACAATAACAACGCATCGGAAACAAAAAGAAACCCTTTTTTGCAAATTGATTTGTGAGAAATACAAAATGACATTCTTAAAACTAAAATAGGCGAAGCTCGAAGAGTTAGTAGGTAAATTGACTGAAAAGGTGATTTTTTCTCCGTATTTCTCATTCGCTGTGTTTCTATTATTTGGAATGGATATTTCTGTCAAGTAAATTGTGAACAATACACCATAATTATAGCTATAACTAAAGCTAAATGTCCGTTACATGATTGAATTTTAGATCAGGTTTACTGAACACAAAATGTTGCTTTCCAGAAGCTTAAATGTATATCCTGTATAATGCAGAGTTGGACGCTTCAAATTATGCGTTCCGCGCGGTGAATATCACTAATGAGGCAGACACATACATATATGTATCTCTCCTTTGAAAAGATTATAATTAGGGTTTAAAAACTAATAAACTGGTCAGATCATCTAGATTCCTTTATACAAAAAGGGGGGTTGTGTTGACGAGTTAAAAAAAGTTATAAACCGCTCACGAATTGCAGTTATAATAAGATATTTTGAATGAGAATAAGTGAAGAAAACACAAAGTGAGAGGCAACTTCAGATCAATACTTAATATGCTTCATTAGTTTATTGGAAAGGCATTCTTTCACATTTAAATTCTTAAGACCACAATTGTGTAGAGCCATGCCATGCCAGTACAGTAGACTGACAGTCATATTGATTGAAATTCTTCGCAAAAAAGAGCTATAAATACTGTAGATAGTACAATGAATGCGAATCTGCACAGCAGGAAAACTCGCATTTTCACTGAAGGAAAAAAATCAATCGTCCAATCAGAAGCTAGTATTTTAGAGTCACGTGACTCCATAGAGAAAGGAAGCAATTAAAGTAATTTTTTTTTGACAGGGCACCCCCTCGTCCCGTCTACGCAGGGGACCTCTCTGGCTAGCTGGCAACACTTACCTCCTGTGGCGGTACATCAAAGGTGACAGTTCTCAGGTCCACCTTCCGAATGACATCCATACAGGGCACCACGAAGAAGAGTCCTGGACCTTTGGCCCCACCCGTCAGAATGCGACCCAGGCGAAAGATGACAGCGCGTTCGTACTCAGCAACGACCTACATCGATCAAAGTGACATCGATTTATTGGTAGCCAATTGATTGTACAAATTGGAACATCATTTTTGGGGTCTTATAACTTATGAATTGGTCTTATAAAGCCGTAAAAAGGAAAAAAAGCTAGCGGAGGTGAAGGTAGTGGGTTCGAATCCCGGTCAGGTTCGGGACTTTTGTTTCCTCGTACTCTTCTGGAAACGGTGTCTCAGTTAAGTGTTTAGCGGCTTAAAACTATTGGTGCCTTGTTTGGCCTCGGATCTCATACAAGTGGTACTATTAGAGGCCAAAGAAACTCGAAGATTCTCCAATTATTCTCCATGTAAACGCCCATACTACTATAAGTAGTGATGTTATAAAACTAAGTTTATAAAAATTGAGAAGCATATATTTTTTGACTAGCAATCATTGTAGATGAGTTCGTAAATTTCTCACAACAAATTCGTGATAATAAATAAATAGATCTTTTAAGCAAATAGTTCCCAAGAATGGGTTATACATGATTAAACAAATAAATAAACATGTATCAATTCGTAATAATAAACGAGTAGTGCGATAACAAAATTGTGAAAAAATGACACAAATATTACAAGTTTTTAACGCATTAATAATTAATTAAAACTAAAATAGAATAGAATAGATTAAAACATCTAAAAAATGGATATGTTAGGAATTATTAACAATTAAAACCACAGACAAGATGTCCTTTCAATCTTTGAAAAAGAAAAAAGATTAAATAATCTGAGTTTTACATATTTTATTGAGACTTCAATAATTTAGGCAAGAAAAACAAAAACCCATCAAACAGAGGCCAATTATTGTCGAAATAAATAAGCCAGAAGACACAATTATCCTTAGAAATGAAAGGTGCCAATTATTAGGACATCAATTTCGGCAAATATACAGCGGAAACTTCCACCAATCAGCCAAACCGGCAAACACCCATGCCGCAGGAGACAGTGAACTTGCACAGTGATTCTTGCACGGTGTTCAGTGGAGGCCTTATCTTGTGATTATAGCTTGTTTTCTTGATTAGAAGGAGCATAACACACCTGCCTGTATTTATTTTACACTGACACTTTACACTCACTGATTAATCACTGAGTTATATCCAAGTTATCATGGACGACATAGATATCAATGATGGAAAAGGGTGTTATTTAAGTGCTTTCTAAGTACGTAGTTTTATTATTATTGTTCTCACTTTGGGTTCGGTCTCATATTTCATGCTTAGCATAAAAATGCAGATATATTATGACCAAACAAGATGGCAGATTTCAAACGGACTAATAGAAGAAATTAGATATTAAACCGCTTTGCATATCATAATTCGGGCTCTTTTCGCAGTAGACTACTATTTAATATAGCGAGTAGTATATTAATTGTGTACAGATAAAATACAAATTATTAATTTTAGAAAAAATTTAAACATAAAAATATAGTTTTTCGGCAATCGATTCTCTATCCTGGTTTTTGATCACAATTTGACTTCTTTAAATGTGACAAGCAATCCGTGTTATACATGTATATATACTAACAGTAAAAGAAATGTCTGTGGCACAAACCTTGATGCACAGCCAAAGTGATATCGGGAATGTGACAAGAATGATGAAGTAGGAGAGACCAATGAGGATGATACCACAGAAACCGAGGTTACCGGCGTCAGTTGCTTGACCTGCACAGAGGGAGGAGAAATTAATCAATAAGTTGAAATAAAAGGGGCATTTTGATTGACACGCATTAATACACAGTAAAAGCAGCTAATGACGCGGGGTTCAATACTGCATACCAGGAAAATAGTCAGAAACACATAACAACAGGGAACGTTTCAGATAAAGATCAAGGTTTAAAGGCCTTATTCTATTGGATAGTTTAAACATTTAAATTTGGAAATAAAATCATGCGCAAGTTGCTGGCGGCATAAACGCATGTGAAGAAACTTACTTTCAAATATTGGTTCATACAATTTTACATTATTCGGGAATTAGGACAGGAAGCTTCCGTCAAAAGCTCAGATGCTACTGTATTTAAGGAAAAAAGCGTCGATCCTATTTCCCAACCCTGTCGGATAACAGAAAATGAATCGGTATAGAGCAATATAATATTAGCGGCTAATCGATGTTCATGTAAACGGTTAAGCACACCCACACTTGTCTGTCTCTCTGTCCACCAAAAGATCAGTGACATCTGCTCACGAGGAGGCAAACGCCGAGCATGTCCGTCTGGGACACGCCTGGGACATGCCAGTACAGCCCCATGAAATACCTCCAGCTGTTTACACAAAATAAAGCGCACATACTGGACACACATTCCATGTTTGTTTTATATGCCTTACAAATGCGTGTATGGTTGGTGTAATATGTATGCGTCTCACACACACGGTGAGGTGATTCGCATGATTTCATTATCCAGGCTAAGAAAATACGCGCTTTGCATGCATGTAGGTATAATATGTACATATGGTTGTTATTCAGGGGCCAAATAAACAACTATTAACAACTCGATAAGAACTTTCAAATATCATGCATATATATTTTCCTTTTTTCCATCAATATTAAACCAGTTTAAGCCTTAGTTTTAGTTATAATGATTGTTGTCTCAATAAAAAAAGCATAAATTGATGAAACAAATCTCTCACCTTATTTAAGCAAATAAAAGTGTTAATTGCTTGAGGCTGACTCCTGCCTTCCTCTATTATTGGTTATTCGTGCCAACCTCCAAAACAAGAATATATATGCATTCAACGGAGTTGAACTTTAAATAAACCTGCTCACTGCGTTGGTTAAGATAATAATATTTAACCTGAATATATAAATGGAAGGCATGGCGGGGAGATAAAGTTGGCGGAACATCGTTTAATGTAGATTAGAACTAGAATTTCCAAATTACATTAAAAATAAGGAGTTGCACTACTGCAGCGAGAACCTTCGATAAGAAGTTGAGCCCGAGGCTATCTCTTTAATTTGTTACATATAAGTTGATCATGATAAATAACTAAGCTTCCTCATTTGGTGGCAATATCTAATAATTAATCGATAGAGAACTACTCGGCCATTTTGGGTCGCATTAATCGGTCCCAGCTGAGCTCTTTTCCTTATTGTATACGCATTCATATAATAATGCAGCGGATGATAAAAAGTCCAGAAAAATAACGACAACAAACTATTTCAATAATATTAATAATTAATGATGCTTCATCTAGAATTACAGTTATATCGAACCCAACGAACTCTTGATACTTAATTCATTTTATATTTAAATTCATACAACTACAATTCTTGCAATTGATGCTACTAAAACCAATGAAAAGATTTCGACTCAGCTGTAAATCGAAAGCAACCAATAAATACACCTGATTAGACAATTAAAACCGTTATGGTATCATTTGGGATCTACATAATTGATGAACAATAATATATTGATAATATTTATTGATTTAAACGTTAAAAAAATGGTTTTATGACAAACAAAGGAGGGATAAATGTTTTTCAAAAAACGATAATTAAATTATCAGTCATCACAACTGCAGAATATGAATTCGGTGAAAAGGATGATGAACGAGGTCAGGTATATACAAAAGGACTACTTTCAAAATCTATGATAGCACTTTTAGATTTAATTACTTTAATGCAATGGAAAAAATTTACCTTCCATAATAATCTAAGCTATAATATGGTTATTATAATACCATAACAACATCGAACAACTTGGCGCGAAAGTGTCAAAATCTAATCTCATTGGGAACGAACTCAAACATTGAATTTGGAATAAAGAAACAATTTATCATAAATACTTTTGAATAAATAGAGCATTTTGCAAAATCATTCGCGATACCATTAAATTTCGATATTTAACCTCACATCTCAAAATTTGAATCTTTTGTCAATATATTAGACATTATCGCTGCAACCCCCCCCCCCACCGTATTTTAGTCAATTAATCGTTATTATGACCATAAAAAACGATGGATATTTAAAAAGTAATAATTTGCGATACCTTTGCAAGTTGAAATCGAGGCATACACAGGTCAAACTCCCACTTTTCCATGAGATATTGAGAGAATTTAAAGGAATTTCTCGAGAATACTACATACAATTCGGTGGGATTGTCGGCATGATTGAACTGTAGCACGACAGCTGGCTAATATTTATCTAACCTCCGTGAAATGTTATATATATCCGGGGATTAAATCAATCATATCTAGATAAAGATATGTCTGTGCACCAATTCTTGCAGGTAGTTCCCAGGGCTTTAAAGAATAAATACGAAATGTCTAGACGCAAAGTTTACGTGGCTGATAACAAATATATTATAAATAAATCATTGGTGACAGTTTTTTAAATCAAGTTTTCACAACTTTTATAGTTTAAAACAAAAGCATATAAACGAAACAAACCCTTAACCTATGACGTCTAATTATTTTTAGATTAGAATCGAATATACACATATATATATATAATATATAACAATTAAACAATTAAATCTCTTAATTTCATTCCAGTTTGTTTGTGTTTTTAATTTTCGTCAAAACAATATTTTGTCACTATTAAAATTGTAACAATATAAGTTAAATCTAACAACAAAATTCACTTAAAAGAAAAACATGTTCAAATATTGCACAAGGTAAGAACAAATTTGTTTTTAATATATATATATATATATTATATGTTTGTTGAGTTAGACTCATAGAAATGGAATAGTACAACTAAACGAGGTGTTGCACATTGTCATATTGTAGCTAAACATGTCATATTGTTGCCATGTCATATTGTAGCTAGACATGTCATATTGTTGCCATGTCATATTGTAGCTAGACATGTCATATTGTTGCCATGTGATATTGTAGACATGTGATATTGTAGCTAGACATGTGATATTGTAGCTAGACATGTAATATTTTTGCCATATCATATTGTTTTTTTTGTCATTTTTTTGCCATGTGATATTGTAGACATGTGTGCCTATGAAATCGGTGAACATACACGCGTGTACACACACAAGTAAAGTCAAAGCAGGTGTGTTCATTGGTTCAAATGCGTCTTACTTAACAGCATTACATAACTTTAGATAGGCTATATACAATTATTCCAAAGAATTTAACGCCAAAATGTAAAATGCAAGGCTTAATAAAGAACTCCTGAATGTTATTACTATTTCTAACGATCAAAAGTGTTTCTTCCGAAAAAACACAACATATTTTGGAAGAATTATTTGTACAAGTTTGAACTAGATTTTAACAGCTGAACTATGTATATATAACCGTAGAAAACTTGTTTCGAGATTTTATCGATAATTACGGATAATTTTACGGATAATTAATTAAATATCCCAGAGAATAATTCAATATTCTTTCTAGACTTACTTCCTCCAATTTATCAGTTGGAATTAGAATCAAAACTCTATCAAGCGCCTCTCAGCGACTAACATTTGAACTAAATTTATTTATTTCTTGAAGGAGCATAAATTATACACACACATTAAAAGTAGGAGCGAAAAGCGTGGAAGCCTGACTTTGACATTAAGTGTATTGGAAGATATTGGAAGAATTTTCTCGCAAGTTATATTTTAGAAAGTAGCTACTAATTCAATTATATTATCGCGACAGGCAATATAAATGAACTTTTTGCATATAGAGCCTGAGAAAGAGTGTTTGACAAATATTAGACGATATAGTAAACTAGTTTCTGTCACTCTTTTTGTGTCATTTGAAAGAGTATATTACATTACAATTATACACTTAATTTTCATATAACAAGCAATTACACCATTTAAGCACACAATTAAGAAGCTCGTTTCCTACTACTCACACGTATTTTACAAGTAGTACGGGGAGAGCTGCACAGCACTGTTTCGACCTTGTTGGGTCACTCGTAAAGCTCGCGCGTACCCCCAATTTATTGCACACTTCTTAAAGAGTAAGAAAATAAAAACAAACGGAATAACAGGACCCACAGTTAACCCCTAGGGGGCGTGTGTGGGCTGCTAAAGAGAACCCAACAAGGTCGAAACAGTATGTCGAGCTCTCGCCGTGCCAGTAATATACGTTAGTGCTACGATTCCATCAATTTGTCCTTTTTTCTTTTGTATTAATATTAATTGTACTGCATTTTTCCTTTATATATTAATAACATTGTCAAATGTAGACTTTTACAACGAACCGAAATTACTTCGCATATTGTTGCTAGAATTTTCCGTTTATATATAATACAGATACATTGTTTCAAACCCGAAAATTTGGGAACACTAGATATTGTTTTTAATTCCCGTGATATTGATAACTGCAGTCCTTCTCTTTCTCAACCAAATATCTATCAAACTAAATTATTAAAATTATTCTATATTATGATATATCTACCTCCCAAAACAAAACATGGAGTAAAATAGCAAAAACACACAAACACCAACACACACATTCATTCTGAAATATAACTTCCCTGCCTTGAAAATCAAGAGACCATTAAAATGCTAGCTTCCGGTATATTCCAAGGGAACAGAATATTATAGTGAAAGTATAAATCAGCGGACATCTCAAAAACTTGATAATTTAATAAATTGGGAGAATTAGAAGGGCATGAAAAAACACAGACATAGTATAGTGGTGAACCAGGGGAGTGGGGGAGGGGGAGGTCTCAATGGATAGAAACACAGACCTGGAGAGGAAATCTAATTAGGTAAGTATAGTTTGTTGCTGTACACTTTATCATTATGAATAATAAATTCGAGGTATATTGGCCATCCGGCGGGCAAATAATATGTAGGAAGCGACAGATATCTATACACAAAACTTTCAATAAATCAGGTTTTATTATCAAATTTCAGACCATCGAGACGTATTGTGTATATATATATATGCGGCTTTAATACCGAGAGTAGACATCGGTTTTATTTGATTTATTTTTGTGGAATTAATGCATATTTTATAAAAATAATAATTTGGAATAAAAACTAGACTTTTATACATTATTTTCTGAACTATAAGGTGCGTATTATGTTTGTATGATCTTCATAAACAATTCCAATCAATCACAAAAATTAACTCGATTAAATCATTTTCACAGAGAATCATGATTGGCTATTTTAATGGATGGCATAAGAGATAGTTAGGAATCAATAAATTGATGCAATGTATAAATAATCGACATTCCATCACATCTAATATAACAACTAAAGTTATACTTTATGTCAGAGTAACACATTCTTATGTAAGTAGCTTTGAATAAAAAATGGAAATTAAATGCATACAGGTACAGATATTATATTTTTTCTTATATTTCTACCTATGTAGGTATAATACATATATATATGCCAAAAGAATACTACAGAGAAAACATCTCAGAATAAGGAACTAGGTTTATGTATTTGTTTTAATCATTAAAATATACGCTAAAAGACTTTCCGGAACTTACAACATTAACGTTGATGTCTACGTGGAATTAGAAATAATACTTCCTTTTCTGACGCAGATTCTTTCCACTTTTTGAGGAAAACATATTATATTAAAATAATGGAATAAACTTGAATTTACTTTTAAACTATTTCTTTTACTATATAATACAGATATGTATCTTGTTTACCAATTGTTATTAATATTCCATAACACATTTTTTACGCCATTTTAAAGGAAGTATTTAGCTATATTAAGTTTCACAAGAAACGTTTCATAGATGATTATTAAACAATTACTTAAAAAAATATTATTAAACCACAAAAAGCACTTACTATAGAAGTTAATATTATATAGAACGCCAACTTTTGAGATAACCTTTTGGAATTAGAAATATATGAAGAAACAGCAATGAATCGTTTCCGGTCGGTAGCAATTAAATGACATTTTAAAAAGTTATACATCACTACACCAAAAAGTTAACTTAGTACGATTAAAATGATTAGAAAATCGAGAATATAAGTAAAAATAACTATGGAAACATTTAGTTATCATATCTTTAATACTTAAAAGAATAAAATAGAAATGGGGCAAACTATTTAAGTTGAAAAACGATTGAGATTAAATGTAGTCTAAACTCTTATCGATTCTATGGGCAGTTAAATAATTACTTAAGCCACACACCAAAGTAATCTTAAAAAATACAGCAGTTTTATACTGCTAAGTATAAACTATTCATTACATACTTATGAGGAACAAAACACAAAACAGTTTATTTCGAGTTAATTATTAAATGATGGAAAACTGGAATATTGTTTATATACCATTTATATACCTGCTGCCTATTTTAATATCCGTTTTCATAAAAGATAATCCTTCTTTCCTGACAGTGTTCTAAAATACGCTGCATAGAAAATCAATAAAGAGTAAACATTCCGCCGTGGTACCTATATATGTTATACATGTGTTTTTCCTTTATTATATCAAAGGAAAAAATAATAATTTAGCATATTATATAATACAAAAGCGCCACTAATGTTTTGAATCAGGTCTGAACGATATATAAGCACACACATGTGATATATGTCCAATTATTGTCTATATAGACCGGTTATCTAGAGGGTCAATGTGTCTTCTCGAGCCAATCTTCCATAGTGCCTTATTTTCAGCAATATTAAATTGCTTATCGGATCGATATATTTAACTCAATAGCCCGACTTTGCGGCATAGTTACCATTATCACAAGATTAACATTTTGAAAGCTTAAATATGTTTGCTTCTATGCGATTAGGCGTAAATTTTCTATCCTACCTATTATAATGTATCAAAAGTTGTCGGATTATAGTATTCAAATTGCTAAATACACCAAAACACAAGTATTTTCTATGTGCCTAATGTCAAAGACGAGGTAAAAAATAAACTATCCCACTTCTTTAATTTTATTGACGTCAATGTGAGAAAAGGGATATCAGCTGTTGTACCTACCTAATGAATTGAGCGAGTTACAAAGAGCCATGTGGTTCTCAGGACATAATGTAGATTATAAAGTGTATAATGATGTAAATGTGACGTAAAGAGATGACACAGAAGCGCAAAATGAGTTTGACATTTAACGGGAATTTCTACAAAGAGACTTGATTGAAAGCAAGGATAGAGAGAGAGAGTGAGAGTGAGAGAGGGGGTTTGGACTTTTGGGGTAAGCGCTCCAGTAAGTCTCCCGTATCATGTCATCTACTAAACAGGACATCACCATCGAAACATACGAATACATCCCTGTAGTAGGTATTCCTATTACAGAGCAGCAGAAAGAATTGAACGTCTAACTATGGCCAGGATTATGATTTTCAACACCCCCCCTCCCCTCATCCACTCTTTCATAAGAAAAAAAGTGTCGAGAAGCACGGATAAGAATTACGCCCAGTTATCGGATACCCTCCATTTCCGAATCTGTCGTCACTGGTGACTTGCTTCCACGTATATCACTATATACATATATATGAGAGATGAGAAGTGGTGGAAACTCGATTTTAAAAGGTCACACACTCCTTCTGCTCTATTGAGACATGTAATCGCGAGGACAATGTTCAAATGACGAAAAAACATTATTTAAACCTGGAATAAATGTATATACTTATATAATATATATATTTATATAACTGTCTTCTTCACTAAACGCGACATATTTTAGTAGCTATCTTAACCAAGTAGAACTGACACTTTCGTTTGTTTGTACATATGTTGGCAGATTTTCTGTCATTATTATTATATATAGCATTGTAAACAACACATATTAGGAATTATATTGTATCCTTAAAAGAGAGAAAGAAAACGCGAGGAGTATTTCGAGATATTCTATTTACCAAAACAACATGTGTGATTTAAGAAAAATTCTTTAATTAATTATCTTATCACCTCCTCCCTTAGTTTCGCCTCGGTTATTATCTGTATCGCCTGTCGTTTGAAAATTGAGTGGATATAGAAGATGATGCCTTTATATGTACGTATATGTACACTGAACAGGACTATAACATACATAATTACCTCGTATTATACAAATAATACTAGCCTACTGAATACACAGTAACATCGAAGAAATTGACCCCAAGTTGCGTGGTCTGATTTCCATCACATATATATGATTGCAAAATTTGAAATAACAATCGTTACTATTGGAAAATCGTGTCCATGCAATCTTTGTCAAATAAATACAAAATACAGACTATAATATACTAAAAGTAAAAACAAACCTAAATTCACCTACATTATGTTGAATTTAGACTTTAAATTTGTTGTTGTACTTCGCCCATATAAAGTTATGGCGAAGTATTATAAAGTTAAATATATTTAAAGTTTACTTAAATGAGAATGCCACGTACGCTCGTCTATTTCCACCTATATTATAGGTTCAACATCAACATTATTTATGACCTAATTTAAATCATTTTGGTGCCAAGCGAGTCTTTCACCATAGTTACAGATCCACATCTACCACCCGATCGATGAATCCGAACTTACGCAATTAATCTTCTGACTTTAAAATAAAAAAAGCGATCCAATGAAAATACGCCAGATATCTGTCCTTGATATTATCGATTTTATTGCAGATTAACTAAAATTTCATTGGACACTATATGCCTGAGACGAGTGCCGTTTAAAAATTCCCTTATAGTATTTTGCAAGAGAAGAATTTGGCAAAAATTCAGTTTACCAATAAAAATCCCATCATTTTCCATATCACCAAAAAACAGATTTTCGTCAAACTAATAAAATACAACTCTTGTTTGCGTGTGTCATAAACGTTTCGGTTGGTAAAAATATATGTATACTTGTGAACAAAGAGACATTTTTTCAGAAGGTTTTTTTCTTCAAATTATTGATTTCAATCCGTATATAAGAAAAGATGATGTCTTACTAGAAATATAAAAAAAGACAAGACAATAAATAAATTACTTGCCTCTCCGCCTCCCGAGGAAGCTTTCTAAAATAATACCTGCCAGTCAGTATGTATGTATGTACTTTCTGGCGAGATTTATGTACATTTTGTAAAGACATGCAATCCTAGAATACTACAACAAGCGGGGTGGTATTTAAAATGGATTCAATTCTACAATTGTGTAAATTATTCAAAGAAAATTAGTTCACTTCATCTCCCCTCCCCCCCCCCCCGCCCTGTCCTCATTTTGTTGCCTGTATATATATACCTAAATAGCAGACAGGTTCGCTATCTCTCCCGATTAAGAGCGGACCAGGAAAGGAACTGGCCTACGAGGTGATCAAAACACGAAGAAATCAGGAAGGAAGGAAAGAAGGAAGGATACCTAGAGTGTTACACTTGAAACTCAACAATGGGCTTTGGATGTCTACTCGGATTTGGATGTCTAAATGAGTTTATACAGATAGTGCACACATATGAATATATTATTGGCCTCTCTCAAGTGAATGGCCTTATAATATAGTAAGAACGCAAATATTTGACCCTAGGCTATATGTCACGGGAGATTTAGGACAATAAATAATAAATGCTTCTCCCAATTTTTTTGTTCAAGAAACGGAATAATTTTAATTTTTCCCCAAACTTACCAAAACACAGTTTTCCCGCAGAAAAGTTCAAGCCGAGAGAATTAATTGTGAATCCTGTGTAATGGCGGACTTTGAATAATTTATAGTCCGTGCTATACTGACCATTTCATTTAGTTTATTAAAGTAAGAATTCTAAATCGTATGTGGGAATTAAACGAGTTTCATTCACTTTATTGCTTCGCAACCTTCTCTCTATTCGAAAAACATCGCAAATTTTAGAAACAAAATGGAACAATGTACACTTTTCTAACTGCCTAGAATAAAAATAAAGAAGTCAATTGTTTTCTAAATCTATAATCGATATCAATGAAATGGGTGCCAATATTTCTTTAAGTGCTTTGTTATCTTTCATAGACAAATAAATCAATAGACTTTACTAATTTAAATATATCGCATCTCCCTCATGCATCTCTCTGACTAGATACATTTGTTGTTCATCAAATAAAATAATAAAGTATCGATGTCGAAAAAAATTTAAGCAAACATGATTATATAGTAAGAAATTACAGAAAATGTAACGAGATATTCCAATGAAAGCATAATTCGTGCCTTTAGAGACGTTTTCGTGTTTTACGAAGCAGAATTTCTTGAAAACACATTGAAAGTGTTCAAGAAATATAACTAAGGAAGAGGTTGTATAAAAAAGACCAATATATTATAAATTACGTGACTAACTGAGGAACGCAAATAAAGAAATTCTGCTGAAATTTTTTAGAATTTTAGAATTTTAGAAAAATTTAGAATATATTGGAATGTTACGTATAGATTTAAATGTTACGTAATATGTTGGAATGTTATTTAACATATTGGAATGTTATGTAACATATTGGAATGTTATGTAACATATTGGAATGTTACGTAATAGATTGGAATGTTAAATAATAGATATGAGAGTTACGTAATAGATTTGAATGTTGCATAATAGGTATGAATGTTCCGTATAGATTTAAATGATATGTAATACATTGGAATGTTATGTAATATATTGAAATGTTACGTAATAGATAATTCATGAGTTTAACATATTCTGTCATTTGAATTTACGAGGGCGAAGTCTCAGTGTTATTTATTGACAGAATCTGGCTTAATCTACTATTTAAGAAAAATTGATTTAACACAATAAATCAATAGTTTCAAGTTAGAATTATCTTCTTGTAGTGTGACTAAATCCTAAAGAAAAAGTATAACATAAGTATCGATCAAGAAAATCATGATGGCTAATTTAAAAAATACATAATATTTCCTAGTAGAATCGAAGATATGGCAATAACTTTTAAACAATATATTATGATAAATTAGTAAGAACGCACTAATGCATATGCGCGTGTATATTTCAATTACGAGAAACACCAATTAAAAAAAAGAAATTGCCTTAGGCGAATCATGGTAGGTATCTATTTACAATACATCTATGCTGAAGTACGCAGGAGAAAACTAAACTAAAATAAATTACTCGATATTTAATTATTTTCTATAGGCTTAAAGTCGTCGCTGGGTAATGTATATAAAACAATTTCTAACGCACTCTTATTCTCGAACACTTACTTATTTCCAACTATAATAACACAGAAAAAGAAGCGAATTCAATGTACACGATTTTTATAGTTATTATATTGATAAGATATTCCTTATATCATTAAACCCCACCACCCCCAGAGGCTGGTTTTAATCAATTTAAGGGAAGGACAAAAATGCCTATCCAGATTCTGCGAAACCATCCCCTTTCACTATATATGTATATATGCCTTTATTTAATCCATATATTAGTCTCTACTCAACTACCGTCATCTCCTTCTCCACTCTATTCATTTGATTATATTAGATAATTGTAAATCTTCGAAGATACATACTATATCGGTATACGCATATATATGTAGATATATATAGTTTTAATTATCACATTGAAATGTTGAAAATAACGTTTAAATATGGGGAAAGAAAATTATTTAACAATAATTTTCCCATGCAATCTAATTTAGAGAAGGGTCGAGATTTTAAATGATATATATACCCATTTCAAGAAACTGTCTCGATAACAGCCACCGGAGAAAAGCAATATGATATTAGTCGCCTTAATAACACCCTAACACAACTGCAATAACAAATAAATTTGACATTTGGGTTTACGCAAGTCCTTTTTTCCTAATTATACATAGATAATTTAAGATTTAAAATAATCGCCGGATTTCGTGATCATTTTATATTTAATAATTTCTTAGCATATAACTATAACTGCACATTACGTATATATAATAATAATGTAGTATCTAATAATAATATCAATTTGAGATTATACTACTAATGCCACACCATTTCTTGTAAAAATGGAGTGGGAAAAAGCCAGTTGGAGGCTGTTATAGATTATCCGTCGAAGGTATAATTACCGTTGTTTTCCTCTACGACGTATATATGAGCGATCATACCAGCGGTGGGAGTATTATATACTCATCTATATCTACCTTTTCACCCGAGGGAGTACATCAATGCAGCTTGGGAATGGAATACCTATCGCTTTAATAGATTAAATAAGGATGTGGCGGCGTTGATGACCCAAAGGCGAATATGTGCCGAGGCAGAACGCCCACAGTGTGTAGGTACTACGTGCGACATTACATATTAATAAGGTGTCATAAATTGTCATTATTGCCGCTGTAACTTGTGAGTTGTTGATGACATTTTGATAGAGGCTATACCTAAGTATACATCGATATACCAACACAGTTCTACTATATTTATGTGTACACTGGATGTATAGTATACAACACTGGATTCGCATTGTCAATGCAGCTATCAATACAAAGAACGAGATCCCAATTCAATATCAAACAATATACGTACACCCGTGTGTGTAGTTCGTGATCCCGGAAAGTGTAATTATTATTTCCCCAGCCTGGCACGCACTTACACGTTGTCTCCGACTTCAACTCTAATATAGCCAGGAAGATTATTATACTAAACATGATTCGCGCTTCCATGAATGATTAATTTGACATCAAACGCGAAAGCTACACCGATCGGGAAGGCTCTGAGACAAAGCCAGCAACCTGCTATAATATAGGTGTCCTCATAGACAGAATTCCAGTCATAGTGCTGTGTACATACGGCAATTATGGCACTTATATAGTGAGTGACACGCCTACAAGTGACATACATCCTCAATTTGTTCCTTCCACTTTCTCAACTTCCCCGACGCCACCACCAAAATTGACTTTCACCAAGTCTGCGTATTATACAACAATTGTATGTAGCTCTGCTTCTGCACAAAATGCATCCAAGCAGATAACAAATAATTAAATTTTGATTCTCTACATACCAGTGGATACATATAATATTACATTTCATGCGTTTAGGCTAAGTTGTAAGTATAGGTATATGCAGAGCTCTAAGCAATTACTAAAAATCGATAATTCCTATATAGAAATATAAAAGGGGCATTAATTGTACCAAATAATGATTGACATCAATTGTAGGGATAATTATGGTGTAAAATTATGTTTCTCAATTTCAATAGAGAATAGAGCTGTGCAATGCGTCTTCAAATAAAGCCTGTCTTTTTAATTATTTAACAGTAGAATTTGATATAGCGACCTATACATTACGAGAATTAGAAGAATAGGGTCAGCGCATGAAAATGTAGTAATTTAACCAATTAAGAAAAACCTGTAATTTAAAGTTTCCCCCATAGAGTACACATAGAGAAACGACTCATGTGTTTTGAATGTATACATTTTAAAAATATATATTAAAATTCATCG
>JAYRBW010076527.1:0-24795 GCA_036023295.1 Invenusta paracnida | reverse complement strand
AAAATCCACTCACTGTACTAATTGTCAGTGAACTCAAACTGTAAGACATTTTAATTTGCATTCATGTTTTCATAATATCATATTATTCATGTTATCATAATATAATATTTAGATCAGGAATTTTACTAATCAGCAGTTTATAGATTCGAAATTGATCATTTAATCATGATTGAAGCGATAGGATTTGTCCAAACATATTTTAATATACATATATGTGCAGGAAATAGCGTTGACCAAATTTTACTCATATTAATTGTCTACAAATTGTTCCCACATATTCGTTTGCGGATGTAAAATCACATATTAGAATAAGGGTTAACGGTGAAAATTCATAAATTAGCACCATAATTTGAATAAAAAATTCATATTTTTAGTATCTGCAAAACAGCAAAATAAAATATAGATATATAAGCTAAAAAGCAAAAAAATGAATTACCATGAGTACTTGTTGTGTGCACGACTTGTGCAAAACACAGAATAGCTAATAATGATGACAAGGGATACACAACTTGACTTTAAAAACTGCACGTTTTCGCCAACAGAAATATTTGTCAAATCAATAGATATTTTGTACTTAATGGCCAATAAAAATGTATTAAACATATTTCTTTAAATTCTGGTGGTCGATTTATAGGTAAGACATTATAGTTCATATTTACTCATATCTAAGCATAAAGTGGTCATGATTTAAACAGACTTGTGTCTCACGTTACATTATTTGTCGCAAAAGTACACTTTTTAGAAAAACACCCATTTTTACACATGTATTATAGGTCGGCTTCCTTTACAGCTTTCTCTTATACCTAGCATTATAGTGACAGCATGATCATGAACAAATATGAGCATCTCAAAAAATAATACCATGCACAAAATATCATGCAATTAAAATAAAATAGTAGCCGGTATCTATTGAAAATATGCCCCAAATTAAGTCAAGTGAAAGATGCACATCTATGTAGGTATTTGAGTAAGTCTGGTGACGCATATCTAGAAAGTTCGAGATCAGCGTTGATCATTTTGTCGCAATAAATTAACTAATCTAAAAAGAAAACAGTGTACTGAATTGAGTTAATTAACAAAAGTCAAAGACATTATAGTTTATCTTATATTGTAAATAAAAACTCGACGATAGGGTAAAATGATTGTTATAACCTGTAATTGTGATAGAAAATGATTGAATGAAGCAGAGATATGCACAAAATATAATTTTACACTGAAGATATTACGAACATAGAGTAAACCAAAATTTTTAGCAGAACTTAGCTTATTTTACGAAATAGTTTAATTTTTAATAATTATATCAATTCTGAGATCGATGGTCTCTAGGCAATTGATGTGCAAACCTCAAGTAAATTAAAATATTGACGAGAAAAGTTATGTCATATACATATATGTATATGTCATAATATATGTACGTCAGCATAAGCGTCAGCAATAAGCTTGAGAGATGTTATTAACAGCTCTAGTCATTAATGCTAAGGAGAATAGGCCAATTTTTGACTACTCATATATCAGGCTATAATGCATTAAAAAGCATTTTTTGATATCAGCGTACTCGCCAAGCGATAAGGAACAAAAATATGCACCGAAGATTTATGAAACATTTTCTAAATACTTTTTTTAAAAGGGGTCAATTTCGATTAAAAATTGTTTCATATTATTATTATTATCTAAACAAAAATGACTGCGTCGCAAAAATGAAAGCAAGAAAAGAGATCCTTAAAAGAAAAAAATTGAAATATATTAATGATATTAATGATATGAAGTACAGCCATTAAATTGATATAAAAAAGGACGCCAAGATTTAAAAAATAGAGTGTTAAAATTATAATGATGATACACAGTACAGCCATCGAAGAAATTGATATATGTATACCTGACGCCGCAAGATATAATTGTTACAATACTTTCTGTTTAAAATGCATAAATGTATAAATCACTATGGAACATAGGTATACGTCTAAACTGTAAAATTCATAAAAATATGACAACAAAAATTATGAAAAATTCTTGTCAATGGAACATTTTTACAAAAGCAATGAAACTCACATGAATACAAAAGTGGTTGTTTTAAGTAAGCAAATTTTTAAAACATAGTAAAATAATATAATTTATATCATTGTCACAATATTTTTAATAATTTTTGTTATCATATTTTTAACGTTTACCAATTTTACAGTTTAAACGTATATACCTATATGTTCCATATTGATCTATACATTTTAAACAGAATGTATTGTAACAAGTATATCTTGGGGACATATTTATATCAATTTCTTCGACGGCGTTAATATGTATCATCATTATAATTTTTTAACATTCTGTTTTTTAAATATTGGCGTCCTTTTTAATATCAATTATTTAATAGCTGTACTTCATTTCATTAATATCATTTCAATTTTTTTCTTTTAAGGAGCTCAAATCTTGGCTTCCATTTTTGCGACGCAGTCGTTTTTGTTGATATATTATTTGAGAAATACAGAAATAAGGCATTTCACGAATCGATGTCAAGTATTATAAACTAATATATCTCGTCGATGATTAATAAAATGATTGGATTGTGATTTATCGTAATCAAAATTCTAATTTATCTATCGTAATATAATAGTTTTGTAATATCGGTTAATTTACTCAACTCAGTTGCGAAATTTGATTAATATATTAATTAACGTAACTATAAATCTAAATTGACCTATATATTCAAATATATAATGTGTAATTTTACTTAAAAATATGTTATTCTAATATTCTCGATCGCTGTTAGAAAAATTATTTATATATGGGTATATATATTATGGTGGTAGAAAATAATATTCACTTTTATATTTTTTGACAAATATGAGATTTTCGACATATAAGAGAATTTTTAGTTGTCAACATAGGCTATATTATATACTCATATTAAGATATACATATATATAGTATATTAGGTATAACTTTCATTAGTTGATATGTTAATACTATATCAAATCAGATATAATTTAGCCTGCCAATTCTATTATGCAACTAAAAATAAATTCTACCCATATTGCTATAACTAGGATGCTTGGCTTATATACATACATACTTACATATGCATACCTCCAGAAAGGAAAACAGAATTAATTAATTTAAAACAGACGCAGTTACTCATCTTCTCTTTCATATTTTTAATTTAAGAAATATTGAATAAAATTAAACCCAGCTAAAATAAAAAAGATACACAAGAAGTCAACATTACTTTTGGAAAACTGGTATACTGTATTAAAGTTAGGCAGAACAAACCCAACGAACAAAAACTGAAAGTTCTAACGATTTTTTGTATAACAAGATAGCGTTTATAATAATAATAATATATAAACGAAACATTTTTAATACGAATCGTTCAGCATAATATTTTCATTGTAGAATTTCAGAATATTTCACGTCAAGTTAAATGTGAAACAAACCAAAATAATATTTTATAAGAGCATGTACATATTTAATCGTAATTTTATTTTACATTGTATAATTTGTAATATCACATAACTGGATGCTAATTTAAAATAAGAAAATGCTATACATAAACACAAACACAAAAAAATCCGCAAGTGATTTTCATATCTTGAGATATTTATTATTATATGAACTAATTTTTGAAAGTTGCTATAGAATAAAATAAAACGTTCATATGAAAACGTTTAATATTTAACTAGTAAACTATAGTATAAAAATGATATTTTTTTGTAAAATAGTTTATTCTGAGTAGTAGCATTTAGCTTAAAGTTACATAGGAGCGTACTCAATTTTTTATATTAAAATAAACCTTTTCAAAAAATGTAATTATTATAAACATTTTATTTAAATATGTTTAACAACTACTATACTATTGCAAATTGTATGTTCTTAAGTTAATTCACTTTCACTTATATATACATATAAAGTATATCCATAAACTATAATACATTAAAAATATACGAGATTATTTAAAAACTTATTTCAAATATATAATTGTGTAATATTATAAGCGATAATATTTTGAATAATCTGAGGAATAATAATATGTAATATATTGGAAAATATTGTACAAAAAAATACATACCTTTATAACAATTAACAAGATATTTTAATCTGTGAGATATTTTATCAAATTATAAATTACAATAATAACAAATGTAAGACAGCATTATACTGAAGTAATTGTAGTAATTATCAACGTGATTTCAAGAATAAAAATATATGTAGTATTAAATGTTTAGATAAAAATATATTATACTACTTAGTAGTATACAAGTAAATAAATAATTCTATATTTAGAAATATTGAGGTAAATATGTATCTAGTAGAAAGAAAATTAATTACGCATTAATAGGCAATTAGAACTGAGAAGACGACGGGTTAAATAATGGATTGCTGTTTCTGCTTTGAAGAACACTCTGTCGGATTGCGTTTGCTATGGTTTCATTAGATGGTGAGTTGGAGGAATAGGAGAATGATTTGAGGAAATTTACAGCAGTCGGATTCACACAGGTTGCTGTCTTGTCACCAACACCAGATGGCCCAAGTTTGCCGGCAGTTTTCATGGATGAAGCTGCAAATAGGATGGAAATAAACAGTATACTAAAGATTATTAATAGATCAAAGTAACGAATAAAAAAGGTAGCTTGTTATAGTATTTTTACTAAAAAAAACTATTTTCAGATTACGAGAGATAGAAATAATATAGACACTTTTGAGATGAAATTAAGGTTTGCCTTGTGTAGTATATTAGGAAATATATTAGAAAATAATATAATGATAAGCCGAAATAATGCAAAAATCGTTATTTATTTATTAACGTCCGAGATTTCGGAGATCCACTTTCTAGTCTAAGTACTAAATGAATGGTGTACAAACAGCGATAAAATAAACAGTATTACACGATGCACATGTTGCGTATAAGATATATTTTTAGAAATTATCTAAACCTACGGTAGTAGGTTGTTAGCTCATGCGAGCAACCTACGTACAATAAAGTATATTAGAGTACCACAAGAACGGCCATTTTTTTAACAGCTACCATTTAAAAACTAATTTATATTTTAAAATGATTTAATTTTTATATCGTAACGCTGCTTCATAACTATTATAGAAACCGATATTTAGGTGCAAAAATGATTTTTTCCCGTAATTATTCTTATTATTCAGACCCAATAACACCCCCTAAACTTTTAAGCGATTTTATAAAAATTTTAACATATATTGGAAATGTCGTGGAGGAGAAAAATGATATTTTTACCTAGCAACCGTTGCCAGGGCCTATATTTTGCATAGCAACACTGTTTCCTATCTAACACGTTATAAATAGCTCACTTTTAGCATAAAATAGACAGCTACCAAGAACAAAATTTATATTGTTAGAATCGCCGTGAAAAACTAAATAAAATGAAGGTTGACTTTTTAAAAACTTACAAACCTAATGTTACACTATTTGTCAACAAAATAATACGATTTTGCACAAAATAAGATAAAATGAATTTTAGCTATACTTATATTACCTGATATCGTGCGTATACATTTATAGCATCGATTAAATTGTATTTGAATTCTGATTGGTTGACTGCATATCATCGCAAATTACCGTAAAATCCTGCCATTTTGTTAACACGTCAGTTATATACATACATACTTACAGCGGGAAATGTTATAGTTTTTTTTAAATACGTGGTGTTATTTAAAAACGCTACACCTAGTATAATATAATTCCATATCTCTGAATAATATGTATATATATAATTTACGCATATTATTTTTTCTAGTTCGGTCTTCTCACTACGAATGCCTTCAATGTTCCATTGTAGTATTTTGATCTTGACTTGGTCTATCTTTCCCTTTTTGTTTTTTACTATTGTTTTCTGGGGGACAGTTACATTTTTTAAATTTCCATGCTTTATTGTGTTTTATAAGGTCTTTGATATCAGTGATTGATAGAGGTACATTTTTATGCCACTAAATGTTGCAAGAATTGTAATTGATGGAATATTGCTTGATATGGATAGGAGGATGGACCTGGGTTAGCTTCTATGTCTTCGTCTTTATAAAGACGATAGTGAGGTTCCCTTTGACAAACTTCGATAGGATGAAATATCTGGGTTTCCTTTTCCTTTGGCAGTAGCCCAAGTCTAGGTTTCTAGGGATAGGAGATGATAGGATTTTTTATCTTTGGCCACTACTGGGAAGTAGTAAATCCAATGGCCATGATTTATTCCAATGAGGAGTGTGACACTTCTGATATTTTGGGTGTTTCATGTACGTCTATCTAAAGAACAATGCATTGCAGTTGTCAAACATAATTATCAATCCGATTATAACCGATCTAAAAATGATTAGTTTACTTCAACTGTCCTACTCCTCAAGTTTGAAATATGGTTGATATAGTAAAGAAATTTGAAGAATACGGATTAGTAAATAATGTCCCTTGTAGGTCTGGAAGGCCGCACTGTTATAACACATAAAATGGGAGTCGTAGTCTAGAAATAAAACTTGATGTCAGTCAATCTAGCATACTCAAATTTCTGAAACGTAAACACTTGAAACCATATATACCACGTATATTTTAAGGGTGGCACGATGGTGACACTAATAGCAATTTGCAGAGCAATTCTTAGTTAAAGTAGTTGAGATGATTCCAATTTGGATAGAGTTTTGGTGGTCATGACGAAGCGTGTTTTAAATTAAATGGGCATATTAACTGCTATAATTGCGCATACTGGGCTACAGAGAATCCTGGTATCATCTTGGAACTTAGAAGTTAATTTTTCTGGTATTAGTCTGGTGCGCAGTTTCAAGCACAGGTATTATAGGACCTTTCTTCTTCAATGACATTGTAAATGACAATTCGTACATCGACAGGCTAAAAAATAAATGTTGGCCCAGAGTGAGACATAACAATTGTATTTTTAGCAGGATGATGCACCTTATAATAATTATGTAAGAGTATAGTTTTTTATTGATTGGACGAGAATTATGCCTCTCGATGTATTAGACGTCGTGGTAATATTGAATGGCCTGCATGATCCTCAGATCTCACACCTCTCGACTTTTTTCTGTGTGGCGTTTTGAAGGATAAAGTTTATGGTCGAAGCCCAACCACAATTCAACAAATGAAAGAGTTCATCAATGAGGGAATTAAAATAAATAATATCGAACTTTGTCAGAAAGTTTATCGGTCAGTATATAACTTGCAGACTCCAGCTCTGTATTAATGCTGATGGTGAGCAATTTGAACATCATAAAACGTGACATTATTGTTGTAGATGCAATAATTTTGTATATTGTTGTAGATCATTCATTTTTTATTTATCCTCATTAAATTAAAATATTTTAATATTAAACATAGCTGCAATTTCAGTAAAATATAAGTTTTAAATATATGTTAAAAGATTTGTGTTTTAAATTGCACGTTACTTAAAATTCATCCATGTTGCATTATTACATGCAATTATTACAATACTATTTAATATTAATATCATATTATATGTACGTAATGTTGTATGCACGTATGATTTTATTAATATATTATGTCAAATTTTTCGTAATAACTTCATCGTTCATATTAATAATATTACTAGAGTATGTGTACATACTCTTATATACTTATGTTATTATTAATTATTACATGAAGAATTGTTAGCAATACTTTAATCGTTTTATACACTGTAATTAAATATGTGTAATGTTATAACAATTTCAATGTTTTTAACTTATCTGTCTATTTCTCCACTTAAACATTGTTTAATATATAATTTACAGTTTTAAACGTATATTTTAAGCAATATGTGCATCGGGTAATACTATTTGTTTGATCGCTGTTTGAACATCATTCATTACGTACTTAGACTAGAAAGTGGATCTCTGAAAGTTCGGATGATAACAAAAAAATATATTTCGCAGGATTTCAGTTAAACATTATTAATTTATATATAGAGATATTTTTATATACAAAAGTACAAGAGTTTTATACAATTGAAAGAGAATAAAAGTATTAAACATACAAAGAATGCTATTAAATTCATCGTTATTCAATTTAACTTATCAATTTTACATTTAGCTTCAGCCAAGAATTTAATAAATATATATTTCAATTACTTTCTCTAGAATGAATACACAAATGAATTGAGAGTAACACAGAATCATGTTACAAAAAATCAAAAATTTCTACTCTATGAGAGAGCATTTAATTGGGGTATTTACATAATACGTATAACAAATCAAAATATTACAATTTGATTCAGGCATATTTACTCGAGATTTATGGAAAATTGTAGCAATACTATTTTCCGGATTTATGACAGTAAAAATTGTTTTTCGATAACTGCCTGGATAAATTTAATATTGAGCTCGTTTTATGAGACTAGGAGTAAATTATCTCATTTACTTAATGTATAAAAAATTGTCATACATACCTGATACTAGTTAATTTGAAATGAGGTATTTGTTTCAGCAAAGTTCCAGACTATAATATGACATAAGTAGGTATATGATACAATTATATTTGTAAAAACGATACCCTGGAATTACCTGCTATTAGTTTAGGTTCTCCAGTTAAAATTAAAACAATGCTTACATCAGCTTTTCTTTGGGCATTTATTGATTTTCCAATCAATTTATGCACTTACCCTGCTCTACACTCGGTGGTTCCATGTCAGTCAGATTGGCAGAGAGTGCCCGCAGCGCCCCTCGCGGTTTGGGCGGTATCCGCGGGCGCCTGGGGGCCCCATCTGTCACCTGTACGACAGAGTTCACGCTGGGGTATCGCGCACGGTCCAGTGCTAGTAGACCGTCCCCCCCACTAACCGTCAGTCCTACACAACTTGAATCAGCACCTCCAGGACCTGATCGATTAGCGCTGGTGCTCCGTGTACGCGGTCGAAAGGTGCTCGTATTGGCGGGAAAATCTCGATCGATGCGGCTCAGACGATGCACCGAGGGGGCGGCCGCTACTGATTGACTCACACTGCGCAGGATCACGTGACCGGGGGAGATGGCCAATGAGGAGGAAGTTGCAGTGGTTGTTGAAGGATTTTCTTCTAGAATAAGTAAAATCAGATAAATTGAAGTAATTAGATGTGACAACAGAGATGCACTCGGTAAAAATAAGCCTCTTCATTGATGGTATATAAACAGTTAACTAACCAGAGTTAGTATAAAATCACCTGACTTCTTCAAACAAATCTAATCAAGTAGCTTGAGTTTATTAATAGTTAAGATTTAAAATATATCCACAAAATTGTGTAATTAAATATTTACTACTCAAAATCTACAAATACTTGTGAATTCAGCTGCAAACCGGTGACATTTTGATTTTCGACATAGCAATATTCCACCGAGCAGATTTCCTTCCTTGTGTTAAAATCAAAAACATTAGAAACAAAAATTAATGTATTTAAAGTCTATAATTTAAATTTATAAAATCAATATGTCAGTATTGGTTTGTCAATTTGGTCATTTTCATTGTTATAATTATATTTCATTGAAATGAATGAACCAAAAGTATTTTATGCAATTTTAACAGACTAACAGAAAATCTAGATATAAACAAAATGGTGATTAAGCTAAAATATAAGAAAAAAATTAATATCTATTAATATATCTATTAAAATATCTAGTAATATACGTATTATAAAAATAAAATAAAATTATTTTAGTTGTTTCTTAATGGAGTATCTTGATTTTATACCGTATAAACACTAGTTCAAATTTTATAACGATTTCATTAATTTTCTAAACACTAACGTGATGCATGAATTTCTAGCAATTATTTATAAATTTATCGGGCAAAATAACCTTTCAAATAATATTTTCTTGATTTAACAAAATAAAATAAAAATCATACAGTAAATCATTAGAGTTTTGACTCTTATTAATTTCACAAACATCGTGCTATAAATTTTCATTCATAAAAAATGTTTTATTTTAATAAATTTTATGTAAATGGGTAGACTAAATGTAGTATTACATATTCTTATTTTGTTAATTTTAAGAGCAAATATATATATTTATAAAATCTTAACATACGTAAGTTGTCTGTTAAATATAATTTAAAGCCTGTTTGACAACATATTTGTCAACATAAACTGTTTAACTGCTGTCCGTAAATTATTTAAGCATTATTTTACAAAAGCTTTTTGGTAGCTGAATAGTAGTATTAAACTGCTAGCAGAATCTATAAGAGTCGAAACTCTATGTTTAATTACTCTCTGATAATAGCTATAGACAAATATTATATATCACAATTATTTGAATAATATTTATTTGATTAATAACATTTTTGAATAATAAAATTATCAATGTAGTGTGAGTCTAATGAGTCTAGTAAAATAGACAAATTAAACATTGCGACAAAAATTAACACATTATTTAAATTCACGAATACCTTACTTTTACTTTCAACTGACATTAGACTGACATTTTAATTATCATATCGCAGTAATATAAATAAATATTTTTGAAAACAAAAATCCATAAATTTGCATTCAAATCTTACAAGTATAAGAAACTACAATCACATTTCTACTAAAATAACAACAATTAATCAAAAAATGAAAGAACATTTATTATTTGTTAATTAGAAACTAAACAACACATGAATAAAATCCACCAATTGTATTAACTGGATGTCTTAATTATAATATAGAGAAACATAATATAAAACGGATTTTTACAAATGCTTACATGACACATGGCACAGTTATTTCAATTTAAATGTATGAATCGTTTTTTATATACAGTAAGTATTGACATTTTAGATTAAATCTGATTTTAAACAAAGATCTCCTAAGAATATTTCTGAGAAAACTTATTGAACAATCATATTTACATGTTGCCGCTACATTTCTAAATATTCAACTTACAAATAGTATCGATTTTTATTACTTTATATTTTGGAAATGTTCTATTACAACAAAGAGTTTAAACTTTTGTACCGAGTAGTGGAGGGATTTGCAAATTAGAGCGGGTTTTATAATTGTAAGAATATAATATAAAAGTTTCTTGTGCGGAGATCAGTAAGGAAGGCTTTTCCGTAGAAACAGTATATCATGTTCTAAACCAGTTAGTAGCTACAGATAGGGAGCACCAGAAGCCTTTGATGTTTCAATTTATTAATTCCTTAACACCATTAATAAATCCCTAAGCATCTGAGTTCCAAAACACAGGTAAATAAATCTTATAATGCTATAGTGACAAAAATCAAATTTAAAATAGTAAACTAATTTTTGATAAAAATATATTCAAAATAAATTCTATATAACAATTTAGTATAATATACCAGAAGAAAAAATATAACATATTATAATTAAGTTTGAAAGTATTGAGGCCAATGGAAACTTTTTATAATCATTGTTAACATTTACTAACAATCGTTATTGATTTATTCTGTATTATTATTATTCATATAATTATTCAAATATAATTCTTGGATTAATAAAACGAAATTTTGAAGACTAATAGATATTTGGAAATAAAAAAACGATTTTTTTTCCGGACAACCTATATATGACTGATTTAAGCTCAATCTAATTTATCAAAATGCAAATTATATTGGGAAAACGGGGAAGAAAATTAGAAAAGATGTTTGTTTTATCATGTGAGTACATTTGGAGAACAGAATAAACATCCTCTATATGTACATAACGTGGGAGAAGTAATTAGATTAGCCATAAACAACAACGAAGTAAACAGGACGCAGTTAAGGTTTCACTGTACTCTAGTTTAAATGAAAGGTCAACCAAAAACAATACTAATGGAAATAGCTAGATACAGTTATTTTTCCTTTTCGCTTTATTCATTAAATATTTAGCTAATCACAGAAGAATTTCAGGCGACTATCCGAGATATAGGCGAAGAGACGAATGAAAACGCATTAGGCAGAGGTATAGCTATAGAAATATAACATATAACGTACCTATTTATACCTCTATGGGTATAGCAGAACAAGGGGAAGCGAACAAATTTATCAATTCTTAACGACGGTGAATACACCTTTCTTCCCCAGGCACATGGCACTAAGTTAACCCCAGATGTAACCATGTGACAAGAAGAAATGGCAAGAAAAGATTACCTAGAAGGCTCTACAAAATGACTTTGGACCAGGACACGACCAATCCTCATTAGTATTAATCTTAACAACAAAGTATAGAACAACTACAACGTAAATATACAAAGGTTTAATTTTAAAAAGGCTGGTAGGCGTATCAAAAAGTCACTGCAGAAGAGCTGTGAAAGATCAGGATAAGTGATTTAACAAACGCAAATAAAGCAAGTAAGAAGATAAGAAATATACTATGAAAATGGCAATCGAGACCACACCAGAAACCGAATGACTGAAAGGCACGTTTTTCTGCAGAATTAAAACTGTCAGGCTACGCAGTAAACAAAAAGAGACCAGATGTCCACTGGAAGATGACCCAGGTAATCAAAAACAATGAAGAACATGGAATGCTTCAACTGAAACGTGTAGCTAATAACCAGAAAGAAGAAAAGTAAGGTATGGAAATAAGCGGTTAGCAACTTTCACCTAAGATAGATGCTAGAAAAGTACATAGACGCTAAAAGAAGAGAGTGAAACACTCACCATCAAGAAAGAGGAACTTTAAAATTGAAAGCACAAGAAAAAGTCAACAATCTAGTGAACGAGTAGCGGAATCGGAGCTAACTTCAAATAATAGTTATTTTGCATTCACAGAGAAGACAACAGTTTACAGAGACATTAAAAGATAATGTAAACTATGCAAAGGAGAAAGATCATACGTTTGCTTCCGCTTCTGCGAAAAGATAGACGCCCTTCTCAATCTGGATAACAACAAAACAAATCACTGAGTGAAAACACAATGACGAACAAAACTCATTAGAAACTCGAGCCCCAAAAATGAGTCTGTAATAATTAGTTAGAAAACAATCTATCAAGATATGACAGACGGTTTCAGTAATAAGAAGAAGAACCTTAGAATGTTACCGATGATTAACAATTTAGGAGAGCCTTTGATACAGTATGGAAGGCTGGCTTGATGGGAAAACTGATCGACGATAGAACACCACTATGTATATATGCTGATAAGAATTGAAGACTTTCTGTCAGACAGGTAGGAGAAAGTAGAAATCGAAAGGTAGATATTCATGGAGTAAGAATGTCATCTTAGAAGAAGGAATATCGCATGGATCGGTCATCTATCTTTTAGAATTGTTCTCCGTTTTTACTAACGATATTACCAGAGACCTAGACCCCATTGTCAAAACTAGTCTTTTCGCTTATAATCAGGCTCTGGGGACACAGGGAAAAGTCAGAGGTAGAGGGAGTATACCAGAAGAAAATGCAAGATCTAACAAGTATTCAGGAATAGGCACAGAAATTGGCCATGAGCATTAACGAAGACAAATATGAATAACTTCTTTTCGCAAAATGGTAAGGATCAATGTAAAAATGACCTCAAGATCAATCGTGTGAATATAAAGAGGAATGAAAACCCTTCGTTGGAGGAATGTGTAACTGGAACATATCATTCAAAACCATGTTAACCTTTAAATACACAATATGAAAAATGGACTTAGAGCCCTAAGAGCAATATCTAATAAAAAATTGGGATACAAGACCAAAAGATCGCTCTATGTGGTCTTTACCAGACTACGCAACATCAGCTTGGCAAGGGAAATAAAAAATAAATAAACAATGAAACAATATAATTATCACAGGATGTCACAAGAGTGCCCCCATCTAGTCACTCTATCAGGAAGCGAAAACAGAACCTCTGACGCCCAAAAGAGATATGCATACCGGAGTAGCATATCAGAAGTTTATAAGAAATGACAAACTCCCAATCGACAGATAGCTTTGAAGTCGGTAAACAAGGAGAATGAAATAGATAAAGATGGGATGCAGTGGAGAGCGAGAGCAGACCCACAGTACCGCCATGAAAGCAACCCAAGAACGTGACAACTGCTATTTGCTTTACTGAACAGAGAAGTCAGTAAGTAAAGAGCAACGGGAATAGTGATCAAGAATATTGAAAGAACGAAAACGCTAGAAGTTTAACATCTGGCCGGAGCAATATGTTCAAGTTTTATAGCTGTAATGTACAGCTGTTTTACAGTAATCGAAAAAGCCACAGAATAGATTGCTGCAAGGCAAGGACAACTCAGAAGAGCTATACAATCCTCTTTGACAGTAGGAGTGTCATTCAGCAGTTGCGATGAGGATCTAAAAATCAAATAGAAGCTAATCGGAGACAAAGCGTGGGCAAAAATTACGCTCATTCTAGCCACAAGAAATGAGTACTGCTCTATCTATTGTGAATCATCAGTAAAGTGAGCACAGAAAGAAACGAATCTGCGGATCAAATCTAAAACGTGTCGCAAAAAAAGGGAAATTAGGATGGAGAAAGAACAATAAAAATTATCCGAGATATAGATTATTAGAATATTATTAGTGACTGAGAATGAATTTTCCTACTGTAAGTGGTTTGTTTATGCTTTCATATTGTATATATAATGTACAGAAAATAGTGTATTGCCTATTATTTTGTTTTAACGTTTCGGACATTAACCAACATTAAATCATGCTAATATAAATATACACTTATATAAAATATCAATAGACCTACCCAGTAAAGAGGCAACTGCATCTTCCCCACCATAAAACGAGCTTCGTTGATCCCCAGTGGACATTGGCAGCAAATTTGGTTCCGTAGAACGTCGAAACCAGGCCCCAGTAGCACTCGGGGCTCCTCGGGTGAGTGTACCTCCACCCTCACCTCCACCGGACCACAAGGCATCGTCTCCCTCACCGTACTTGCGTCGAGCAGCCTTCTCTAGTTCCGAGAGGTTTGTGTAGATAGGTGGCGGAAGGGATTGGTTGGGGTACAGCCGTGTGCGAGAGGAGGAGAGATTAGGGGAGGTGTTAACGGAGTTAGACTGGCTAACACCGGTCGATGAGGGGAAGGAAGTGCTAGTGAGTGGACCTGCTGCCGATGAGGTAGCTAAACGGGGATGGGGATAAAGAAGGATTTTTAATAACCGGACACATCAGTGGGTTTAAGGCATAGAGACGTAGGATATAAATGAATTAATCTATAAATTGGAATTCCTGACAATGAATGAGTTTAGGTTTTGGTCGGGAGTGGTAAAATAGCTCAATTTTACTCTATTGTAGTTTACGTGCAATTCAGTCACAGCGGATTTAATTTATGGATCATTTTGTAAGTGTTATCATAAATCCAATTAAATGATAAACAATGCTCAATCTAATATACAAATGAAAAAAGGACTAACTTGTTTTAACGGGTTGTCTATTTTAGTACAATAAACAACTTCATGTGAAAATGACGAGTCATCTTAAAGTGGTGGTAATCTTGCTTGATCGCAGAAGTGACACTTTCAAGATTAACCTGTTTTTTTTAAATCAATTTTTTAAAATTATTTCCTTAAATTAGATTTCAATAGCATAGTCAAATTAGATTTATATTATATCGAACATACAAAGAGAAATACTAAAAAGTTAAAGATTTATGCATAGTCTGATAAGTTTGATTTAATGGGCTTTCTTAATAAAACAATTTTTATTGAACTTTTTCTCTGGTCGTGCAATTTTGATTTAAAAAAGGATAATTTTGAAATTTATATATTTTTACCCATATTTTGTGGAAAACTGATCAAATACACAGTTCGCATGTTTGTAAGGTGTATAACTATAGTAAACATTTGTTAAATCTAAAAAGCCAAGCTTTATTATGAATAAAAAGTAAAAGTGTAAAAAGATGACATTTAACCATCTAAATAAAAGATTTATTGCTCTAATCAATATACCATGTCTAATAAATAACAAGTTTACCCTAATGTTAGCAAAGTCTCTTACTATCCACAGTTAAGAACCGATACACACCAGAAAGAAACCGTCAAGACAATTAGGCTGTCATTAACCGAGATAATCCCCCCGTTGACGACGCAACGCTCAATAAGGACATAGGGATATGGAAGTTCGGTAGAATGTACTGCAGAGGGGCTTACTAGCTCACTTAGTCAATACAACTGCAATTTGTAGTCCGCTTTTCAGTTTTGGGTTAAAAGGAAGGACGAAGAAAAGAAAGAAAGGCAATTTTGTGTACGTGGGTCCTCTTATCGAGTGAATTTCGAGTGAATTTCGTGGAAGATGTCGACAATTTCTTCGGTAACAAAATCTTATTTCTACAAAAGCAAGCGAGTTATAGATGCGGGGAGGAAGCCAATGTGTGAGCAAAAGAATTTAGCCTGCATGCTATGTGACACTAGCCAGTCACTAACGTTACTCTATAATACTCTAAGATTTCTCAAGAATGTGTACAGGCCTGATTATGGCATTACAGCTTCAAGGTATCTCTGGATACGTTATGCCACCGTCTCCAATACTTTAGCGCTTCGACTAAGTCGTTACGGCGCGTGAGTTCCAATATTGGTGTATAATGGAAGTTTAGTAAAGAGTAGCAGCTTATCATTATATGTACTTTATAAATACTATCAAATATAAGAATATAATACACAGAAACTACAAAAAAGTTGATATCTTTCGTGTAGAGAGGCGTAATTGGGTATTTTCACGCAGTATAAATATTTTCTCATTTCTTTATTAGATAAAATTATAATGCTTACTGGTATTGATAAACAACTTTGCTTTGGATGGAACTTTCTATTATAATACGTTTATTTGTATAAAAAGTGTAATACAATGGTTTCTATAGTAATAAATTAAAATAAAATATGCGCAGTATTATATTTATTACGTATGTAGTTATATTTTTGCTACCATGTATGCATTTAAACTCAATTTTTAATTTTTATAAAATATAAAAAATATAGATTAAGTAATCAAATTATATGAAACAGTAAAAAAATATATAATATATCTTGAAAATTATAGAAAATATGTCTATGTCTATGACACATACGCATATAGTACTAAAATATGAGAAAAACATACAGAAATGTAAACAATTGTGCAAGTGAGTAAATTGTAGATTTAGAATAAAAGTCAATAAAACGGCGTGGAGTAATAAACACTTAGAAATAAAATATATAACTCTTACATTAACTATAACTAACTAATTATTATTTATTATTTATTAGTAATTAGTACCCACTATTATTATTTATTAGCTATTAAATCTGAGTCTCTTATGTAGTGTTATGTAGTCATTAAGCACTGTATACATATTACTACTCGTCTGCGGTAGATTTATTACTTGCTAGATAATGGCTCTTGTGATAAATGAAACATTGCTTTTCAAAATAAACATTATTTCCAAAAATAAAAGAAATGCCTATACTAAATCTTGTTAAAAGTAACATAATAACACAAATAAAAAATAAAAAATAGTGCAAAAATTATTAAACATTTTAGAAATTCTTTCGATTAGGTACTACTGTAGTCGAGAGAGACCATTTTAATATTAAATTAAACAATATGCTAAGGGTGAAAAAAGGAGATAGTGAATGTTTGAATATCTTCTTGGTCTTCAGGGAGCTACACATTTTTTAATTGAAGACATCCAATAATTCAATCGCTGAATACCTTTCATATTCCAACTTGTTTTGCTCATTGGGCAAAAATGAAGAGATGTCCCTGAAAGTAAGGATTTCAACAGTTAAACATAATCTACTGATTTCCTTCAATTAAATTTCCTGGTTGACTCAATCGAAACATAAAGTCTTACACAACAAAGGATAGGGCATTTATTTAGTTTAATATGTTAGTGAAATATACGCATACATTAATTGAAATTCTTTACAGATATTTACCTATATTACGAGTATTAAAATAACTTCACACTTAGTATGATTAGAGTAATTTAATAATTCCCATTTGTTATAATTGTTCACTTAGCTTATGCTTTGGTAAATAAAGGTATTATTATCTACGAGCCATGCTACGGCATACTATCATTTACTCAATACCATTGCAGTAATATTTAGAAATGCTGCGTAGCAGAAATAACAATTTGATAAATTAAAATAGATCAGATTTGTCAAATCAAACTTATTTATATGGCATGCGATACAATTAAAATGAAGTCAGCTTATATATAAAAAGTCAGTTTATATGGGACATTGAGTAAACTAAATTAAATCGAGATGCATGAAAATCATGTCAATTTATAAAATTAGAGACTTTGTGTATATTATTCAAATGTACATTTATGTAAATTTGCAAACCAATTTAGTTAAATTATTTATCTTGTAAAGTTGAATATCTTATATGTTACTTACGGTATAGCTAGAACATATTCATTCAGGGATATTTAGTAAAACTTTAAAATTTCCAAGAGTTTACACGAATTCCTTAAAGAACCTTTATAATAATAATTTTAAGTTATACTTGTCATGATCTTCAAGGACACAATAAAAGAGTAGTCCTGAAATATCAATATACGTAAAACTCGAAGATAACTTTATTCATTAAGATCACAATATTTACAATATATAAGGACGAACCAGCACTATTGATTTTACTACTGTTGATTACTACTGTTTTACTCAATTAATTATTTCAAAGTAATTTTCGGATTTTTTTCAAATTTTCATTACAAACAAGTAGCATTTTTTCTATAGACAAACTATTATCAACCGGATTTTCTAAACTGCGGAATTAAAATTGCATGATTCAGACCTAAATTTACATATAAGCAAATCACATTAGGGCAGATCGATAAGCAAACCATAACCAATCACACAAAGTAATAATAGATATTCTATCAAAAATCATTAATACAATATGACTAAACCTATATTTAAAAAACAATAACATAAAATTTTCATTAAATATATTATACTATATTTGTTCATATATGATATAGAAATTATAGAATTTATTTGAAGATCAAATATCTACAACTCACGCGGATCAAAGGTGGAGCCTGTGATTCGAGGTCGCGTCGTTCCTCGGACTGCTTGTGAGCCACCGGACGGGCCGGCGTGACTAATCGTATGACGCCGACATTCCTGATGAGAATTGGAGGATTGGTTGCCAAGGTTGTCGCTATGGCCGCCACCACCGCCAGCGCGCATGACACCCGCAACTTCTCGGTCGGGTCCCTCGTCACTCGAGTTGACAGAGGTTGAGGAAGCTGTTGACGAGGTGGAACCAGAGGAATGGCCATCTTCGCCACCGGCGCTGTATCCGTATTCACCCCCCAGACCCATGCCTACGAGAGGAACACCACCATCCCGCCACACAAGGCCCGGATCTTCGTCCTCAAAGAGACTCATTCGATCAGAACAGAGCTCTGGAGTCTCGTAGACGGCTGAATTGGGCTACAAAATTCAAATTAGAGTGAAAAAAGTTGTTTTTAAAGTTATAAAATGACAAAATAATAAAAAAATTAATTAATTTATATTTTTAATACCAATAGATTACGTGCAAGTAGTATAACGTTTAGATATGCAATAGTAATTATTATTAAATCGATTTAAAAGTAATAAAAATGTCAGAGAAAGTTGTTTTCAGTAACTAAGCGATATCACGTATATAATATTTTCTACATCCCACATTTTTTTATCATTAATAATTTCCAGAATATAAAATAACACCGTTATATATAAAGTATCAGAGAAAGAGAATTTGTATAAAACTATTTTAAAATCATTTTACGATCGTAGCACAATAATAGTAAAAGAAATAAAGAAATAGACAAAATAAAAATGTATCTTAATAGAATTTTTAAATTTCTGATAGTCATATATGGAATCGCAGCGACTTGCGACATACTTCGAAATGTTTTACCTAATCAATACACGTATTGACATCCTAAGTTGAACATAAATATCGCAGAGCTTGTTGCTATATTATTTCGTTAAGTTATAGACAGTTCCACAGAAAAGAAAAGAAAAATGAATTAAGCCATCTAAATAAATATATTAATTAAAACATTGCGACATTAAATGGAAGTCATTTAAAGCCGCGGTATAATATCATTTTGTATAACTGTGACAAAACAGGAAAACGATTTCAAATTAATAAGAGCAAGCATACTTTTTATAATGCCTATTCTTTATTAACAATTTAAAAGACAGTTGATCCTACATATATCTAAATTGTAGATAGAATACTAAAAATCAATAACATTCAGCATGTATTTCATTTTTATATTGTATTCAGCAGCAATAATTTACTCTGCTTAACATCAAATAACCAATAAAAAAACCAATATTAACCAACGAAAAACAACAACAAGGTGTCTATGAAACGTTTTAGTTAACAAAAATGTAGACCAAGGACATGTAATGTACTATATTAGTAAATACCTGAATAATAAATCAAACGAAAATTAAACAAGTTATTATAATAAAACTAAAATAACTCTAATATAAACTATGTGGGTTTTACTTATTTACATAACTCAGTATATAAAATTTTAAACAGACCAATTGTTCTATATTTTGTTTCAAGAAGCGTTAATTATAATATATTTCTTATATAATCACATTGGTGGAAATTAAAAATATGATAGTATTGTATCATATATGTTTATGTAAAACTTATTTTTTTTATAACAGTATTATAGGTTTTTGATCTAGTATGATCTGAAGTTTGTAATAATGAATATAATAGACCATAGATATTTGTTTTAATGTATATTTTGATTAATTTCTATGGTGTAGGCATATTTGTTTTAGAGTAAAATCTCCAGAGAAATGACATATTTACAAGTCGGCGTATATTAAAGATATTACGGATGTTGATATATAATTGAAAACCCAATATTGTCAATTTGAAGAATAATATTTTCACTTAATGTGATTCAAATTTGGTGAAATAGCATAAATAGTGATAGTAATAAATTTCAAAAAATGAAAAGAGAAGTTATTTATTTTAATATGAATAAAATATATGCAAATGTCAGTCAATGGTGTAACAATTGTAAATTGAATTTTGTATGTTCACAAATATAATTACTTATTGACGTTTGATAAAAAAAATAGAGAAGATTGATATACGGCAGGGCGTACTTCGTTTAAGTTTGTTGATTGATTCATACTGAAATCATATAAATGCATAAGCAGAATAAAAATAGACTTCATTATTCAGAAATAAAATTCTATTACAATGGCTTTCTCTCTTTAATTATTAATCCATTTCTTCCTCCGCGATAGTTTTCGATAGCTATGCGCAGTAGTCACGAGTAAATTAATATATATATATATTGTTCATTTCCGATGCTTTCCAGATTTTAGTTATAGCTGTGATCCTGATCATGATATCTATAACTGCAGAGAAAAAGTACTCATACGAGAAGCTTGGGATAGGTTCTATTATTTAAACTGCGAATCATATTATTATATGCTATTGAAGGCTATCTAGCCTGTGAATATGATAACCCTGGATGTGGCAGGAAAGATTTCATACTTCATAAGTCGTAGTAGAATTCTTATTCCCCTATTTCTCTTTCCCGCGTCTAGTTTGAATACTTCCTCGATAAACTATATATGTATGTATATAAAAAGAAAATCAAGATCGTGACAGGGCGGAGAAAGGAGGGGCATTAAGAAGGAGGCTAAAAGTGCAAGTTGTCCATTTTCTACGAACAATTAAATCTGTCAAAGTACTCATCGCCTCTAAGAGACAGGGAGAGAGAGAGAGAGATCCTAGGGACTCAACTCAACATATTACTTGTGAGATTAGAAGAGATTATTCTAAGCAGCTTAAGTAACTCAGAAGATATATTTCAAAACTCTAGATCATGTCTGCCTTCTTAAACCAAGAGACTTCCTCATAATGCATCATTTCAAATTGTCTGAAAAAAACGACAGTTCTGTCAAAAAGCAGGACGCTGCGAGATTGTCTCTATGTTTGTATGTATCTAAATATTATAATTAACACCTCTAGGATCGTGTAAATTTAAAGAAGTGGAAGGCAACTGAATGCTATGAAAAATTGCTTTTTTAATATACTCGTAAGCTATAGGGAGAAACATGAGAAAGTAGAAAATGCACTAGACTTTTCTTTATGAGAAAAATTTGTTAATTGTGTTACTTTGAATGTCAAACTTTGTCAATTTGGAGTGCGAAAACGGAATTTACACTTCTATGATCCTCAATAGTAATTTCTAATGAAAAATTTCATCAACACTTAGAAGAGAAGCCTTTATGAACAAAAGCTCATAATTTAAGCGATAAATAAAATTAATTAATTGAAAATACTACATAGATTATGAAACTATTTTCTAATGTCTATATGTATCCAATTTTAAACGCCCAATATGTTCAACATCTTGTAAATATGACAATAATGTTTAATACATTTTTATCTAAACCTATGGTAGTAGATTGTTAGCTCATGCGAGCAACCTACGTACAGTAAGGTATATTAAAATACCACAACAACGACCATTTTATAAACAGCTATCATATAAAAACTAATTTATATTTTGAAAGGATTTAATTTTTATCGTATTGCGCTGCCGAAAATTAATCAGCTTGCCAATTTTTATCGTTATAACTATTATAGAACCCGAGATATTTAGGTGAAAAATTACTTTTTTCATAATTATTATTCTTCAGACCCAATAACACCCATCAACTTTAAGCGATTTTTATGAAATTTTGAACATATATTGGAAATATCCCAGAGATGAGAAAAACGATACTTTTACCTAGCAACCGTTACTAGGGGCCTAGATTCGGCATAGCAACCACTGTTTGGACACAATAACACCCCCTAAATTTTAAGCGATTTTAAATATATATTGGAAATGTCCAGGATATAAGAAAAATGATATTTTACCTAGCAACCGTTGATAAGAGTCTAGAATTTGCATAGCAACTACTGTTTCCTATTTAAAAATTAAATTGTGTGATGGACATACTTTATAATTATATATAGTCAAATGCTACATTAAATAGTCTATTAATAATGTATTCATAAAAAAATTGTGATACTAAAATAAGCCAAAAATGGCAAAAAGTGTGTTAGCTCAACCCAAAAAAGAAATATTCGTTAAATTGTTAGCTTTAAAGTTAATACTTTTGGATTTGAGTTAAATACGTTTTTATTATTAACAAAAGTATTAAGTATATTCTGGCCATTCTAATACATTTATGTCTTTATTAATAGAAATATCAAAAGTTAAATTGACGAATACATAAAATTAATTGAGAACACATTAAATTGAATTAAGTTATACAATTATAAATATCCGAGATAAAATGCTTTTAGTGTAACAGTTTTTTTAAGTAGTTAGCTCAAGTCAATATTACTAAATAAAGTGCAAACACATTTAACGGATTTTTTTATTTCTTTTATGGGTTGAGCTAACACACTTTTTGCCATTTTTGGTTTATATTAATATAATAAGGGTACTTAAATACCAAACTGATTAATAATTATGCATAATAGGTCTGCAATAATATATGCAATGGGCAACATATTCCATATCATTATTAAACCATCCTGTATTATAATAAATAGGTACCCCGACAAATATTATACGTTTTATTAAAAAACAATTAGATTCTCCCTTCATATATATGTACATGTACAACTTTACTTCCTTTGTGACATCAAAGATAAATCACTTAAGTTAACGATTTCCACTGCACTTAATTAATGTAAATAGGTAATAATTCAGAAAACCGACCCGATTCTTCTTTGCAGCTTGTGATGCCCCGTATGATGTGAACCCGGAGTCCTGAGAAGAGGATATACTCGCGAGTTCTCGAATGTCAGTCGAGAGGGTTTCCGTCTGGAGCAACAGAAAGTGAGAAGAAATACAAATTTTGCATCGTGGTGCCAGTAGTACCTACTGCCTATAAAGTAGAGAACCATTTTCTCATAGTGTCGAGGTCAAATATCGTATTTAAATATACAGCTGATAATACAGATACCAACTCACTGATTGAAAAAAGCATTATTAATTTCTTCCAATAAGACTTTCATTCGAATTGTTTAAAATGTAAAAAAATACATATTATACAAATTTGAGTGTAATAAATCAAGTAGGTATAAAAAATAGCATGAACATTTTTTCAAATTCGAGGATAAATATTTTGAAAATATGAGGATAAACATACAAATTTGAGTATATTGGAGTAAATTTCAGCATAATTTCAAAAATCGAGTATATGAGCGAAATTCTAGAATATGTGGACACCCTGACCCTTAGTTTAGAAATTAGCAGTCGAATATAGTTAAAACGCATGCAAAGTCATCAAGTATGGTGGCCGAGAGGTGTCAAAATATAAATACGTGTATTTATAACTAATTTAATGCTTTTTTGGACAAATTACTGCTTCTTTACCAAACAAGTTGATTCTTTCGACAAACTACGGTTTATTTGAATAATAAGTTACTTCTTTTGATTAACTACCGGTTATATTGATAAACTACTGCTTCTTTAGCAAATAAATCAATTTTTAATATAATCTACTGCTTCTTTACCAAACAAGTTGATTCTTTTGACAAACTACGGCTTATTTGAATAATAAGTTACTTCTTTTGATTAACTACCGTTTATATTGATAACTACCGATTATATTGATAAACTACTGCTTCTTTACCAAATAAGTCAATTTTAAATATAATCTACTGCTTTTTTACCAAACAAGTTGATTCTTACGACAAACTACTGTTTCTTTTGATAAACTACTACTTCTTTGCCAAATAAGTTACTTCTTTTGATAAACTACTGCTTATATTGATAACTACCGCTTATATTGACAACTACTGCTTATATATATTGATAACTACCGCTTATATTGACAACTACCGCTTATATTGATAACTACCGCTTATATTGATAACTACCGCTTATATTGACAACTACCGCTTATATTGATAAC
>JAYRBW010076516.1:0-24797 GCA_036023295.1 Invenusta paracnida | reverse complement strand
AACGTGATTTACAGTGATAAGGGCATCTAAGCTCCAAAAAACAAAGTTTATAATGTTGGGAAACGAAAACATAATGCAATTGACTACATTTTGTTCCCACATATTAGAATAAGAGTTAAGAGAATTTTGTGTCCTAACCAAGTAATTAGTACCTTTGCAAGAACAATATAAAATTAGTACTTTTTCAATAACATAGTAATTAGAACATTTGTAATAACAATGTAATTAACACATGTACGTAGTTGAGTAGTATCACTCTTTTACGTTAAATTCAAATGTTGTAATAAATTTATTGGGATTCCATATCTTGACAAATATAGATTTTAATAAGTTTTTTGTTTAAAACTCTGAAATACATTGATTAAACTTTTTAAATAAAAAAATGTATATATACATTTGCATTTACGTTTGCGTTATAAATATAACGTAACAAATCAATCACTTCTATTTTTTTTTATTTTACGGCAATTTGTTTATCTGTTTCAATGATTTATTTACCTAAGTTGCAGACATTATTTTGAAAAATTATTTTGAAATAATAGTTTCACTGTTATAGTGTATAATTTACTGGTAAAAATCAATATTTATAGTATTATATTTATATTTCTTGTAGTTAATCAAATATTTTACATTTGTATATTAATCTTTATTACAGTCCAAGGGCAAGACTCAGTTTTGATATGATATAGCTACTAGATTACTATTATTAATATTATATATATGTATAAAATATATAGACAATATATATTAATAATAATTAGTTACTACATGTCTATAATTATATATTATAATTATATACTATATATGTCTACACTTATATTATAGTATACTATAGACTATCACTAATAGTAAGAGTAATGCTATGACTATTGTATGAGTATTCAGTACAATGACTGAGTATGTCACATATTTTTTACAATGTCAATGACAATAGTATACATATAATTATAGTACATTTTTAGGTGATTGTGAAGTTGTTGGCCATAATTTAATTTTTTTTGGAAAATAAATTAAACATAAAAAAATGTAATTAACAAGTAACCCCTATATACTACTAAAAGTAAAAGCTAGTGGCTGCTTGTGTCTGCAACCACACCATAATTATCAAGCATCTCACTAAGTATAAGTAAAACCAAGAACTCCACAATTGCCCATTTTTATATTATACTTTATTGTTATACAGTATTATTAACATGGATCATTACATAATCTATTAATAATATTATTCTTATTTCATATTAAAAAAAAATTATTGATAATATGATACTGACAGGATTTGAAGAAATAATTTAGGTTAAGTAAAACATAATTTAACTCTGGAATCTTCAAGATTACCAACATAGTTTCTTTATAATATTATGTAGACATATATTATATAAAATTCTGCTAATATGAATATATCTGGGGATTTATAGGAAATATATAAGATACATAAGACTTGCAAGAAATATACAAGACAAATGGTTTGCATCTCATATTAATGCAATAATTATTTAATTTACTAAATTATATTAAACATATTTCATTACAACTTTCACAATATTCAAAGTAAAAATATAATTATATATGTAGACAATGTGTTTTCAATTTTTATTATATTAAATACATAAGACACTTATTAAATATAATATCTTTTATTAATCTCTCTAAATTATGTTTATTGTACCATTCCTATTTACTCTAATTAAGTGAGTATAGTTTAAAATTAAACTATTTTTAGAAAATTGTCTTTTTATATATTTATAAGTGATAATTTAAAAATATCTATCATGCTGTTAATAAATGACAAACATATTCTTAACTATTATTTGCCATGATTTGAGTATTTGGTAATATATATTATCATTACCAATTCAATTTTATATATTATAAATTATTAATAATAATCGATTATAACATATATGTATATTATTTTTCATGTTTAGTAGTAAGACAAATAAATATGAAATATTGTTAATTATATCTCATGATAAGTATCACTCACCACTGTACTCATATATATTTCATTAATATTAAATAAAAAATAATGATAAACAAAAAATCTTGGTTGAGTCTTTTGTGTTTGGACTCAACCAAGATTTTTTTGTACCTATAGTTTTGACCATGTTTTGTTTAGGAATTTATTCTTGAAGTTGGTATATAATTCATAAATAACACTGACTCATAGATATTGCCTGTATGTTTCAATCTATAGATAAATTGATGTATGAGCTTATGTTTAATCTTAATCAAAAGGTTTTGATCTTTTGAATGAGTACATATATTTTTTATTCTTTACTTGGTTGATAGTAAATCTTTCAAAAATTTGTAAATTAAATTCTCATATTGTAAACAATTATTTATGTTTTATATTATTATTTTTATTTAAAAAGTCTTAATTATTGATTGAATAAATGAACACATTTATGGATTCACTTGAACAAATTACTTCAATTAAATAATTTCATATAAAACTTTATAAATACCTATATAAAAAATTTCTAAAATTCAAAACTTTGTACATATTAGAGATGTTTTAATTTAATAATATTATATAAACATTTACTAGTTACCTATAAATTGGTGCATACTAATTTTTTATATCCATTTAGTAGATCCCTTATCAATGTACATTATTATTTAGGTTTTATTAATGGTAGTTTATAATTACCTGCATAACTCTTATAAATGTGATGTATTCTTATTTATAACATTTTTTACAGCCAAATTTAACTTATAAAAATTAAGATCACCTTAATATTTTATTTGTATCTTTCTAATTTAATTTCCAGATATATTATAATCTCTATGTCTCTTGTTAAATTTATGTATAGTATTCAACTCTACATTACTGTATATACAAATTAATATTACCAGATGCTATGCTTCAATCACTACTTACTAGCAAATTAAATTTTGACTATGCCTAGCTGATAAAGTATGATTCACTCAATACTGCTGTCCTATACATAAAGTAATCAATGCACACAATTTTAACTTTCAATTAATTTTTGTGTACAGCAATTTTTAGTTCAAAGAATAGAAAAATGTTTATTTTATGAAAATGTGTTGTAGTGTGAAGGATTGTATGTAAAAATTATAATAATATAAGTAATCTTCATCATAAAAAGGGAATTTTCAATATATTATAAAATATAATATTTCAAGACTGCATATCTTATATACATTTATTTTCATTGTTTTCTTGTTTATTTAGACTATGCTTTGGTTTTCAACTCTCTTGCTGATTGAAAACATATTCTGTTTTTATTGGCACTGACAGGGGTGAAGCTTTTGTATTTCATACTGAATTCCCTTTTACATTACACTGCAGGATAGACTTTTATTATTTCAACAAAGAAATTTTTAATTTTAATTTAAGTTTTAAAACATAAATGTCTATATTTTTTAGAATTTGTATATCTTAATGTAGATATGTAATGCAAATAAATATTGAAATATAATTCAAATTTTAAATAGTGGGCTTATACAAAATACCAGTTTACTTTCTAATACACTAGTTGAATTTGAAGATTAAATGTCTGCATTTATTACTTTTGAGTAAACATGAAATTTTTAATTTAAGTTTTAGACCAAAAATGTACATATATATTTTTTAGAATCTGTATATCTTGATGCAAATAAATATTGAAATATAATACAATTTTAAACATTGGGCTTATACAAAATACCAATTTACTTTCCAATACATTAGTTGAATTTGAAGGTTAATTGTCCACAAAATTTTTTATGAATATCATAAAAGGCTAGGATTTTCCCAAGTAATTCAAGTTCTGGAAATATTTTTATTAGGTAATTAATTTGAAATCTAAAGTCACATACAGAACATTGTTATATATGTATTTCTTATTGGTTAATTAAGATTTATATTTACATATTAAGGTAAATTTCGTAAATTTAATACAAAAGTTCAATTTACAAGACACTTGTACACACTCAAATCATTTTTAATAATACTGTAATATAAAAAATGTTAATTTTTTGGTAAATTTTTAAATTTTAGAATAGAACTTTAATTTATCAATATAATATAAATGTTATTTTTTTATTAACATTTTGCTAAACTTAGTAATCCAAAAATAAAGTACACAGTTTTAAATATACAATAAATAATACTCATTTTACAGTGTACATACATTCTTTTCTTTGTAGTTGTTGTAACCTTTTATATTCGTTATAGAGATGCATTTATACATACTCATTTGTTGAGAAATGATTATGGTGAAATAGTCTCTTTATTATTTTTGTAAATTGCTTTAGTCTTATTTTTTTGAATACCATAAAATCATCCAATCTAGAAATACAATGTAGTAAAATATTATCTTTTTTAAATGAGCATATCACAAACTTTTTTTGTAATTTTATGCTACCTTTACCTTTCTTTAGTTTAAACAGAATGTTCTATAAAACTAACATTATGTATTTACTTTTTATGAGATTCAGTATTGATAGTTACTCTATATAAAATTATTATTTTATAATTTATATTAAGAACTTCCTTATTTTTATAAATTTCAGAATATCAAAATGTGTATTACATAAATATAGATTATCTAGCGATGTAATTCTAGTATTCTATTAAATTATATTTGAAATTTATAAAGTCAAATTAATTTTTTGTACTGCAATCAAATGCTGAAATTTCATAATGGCTATTAGTATTTTCTTTGGATATGCAAAAAGGAATTGAAGCAATTAAAATACATTCACGAAATAGTTTCAAATTACTTATTAATGATTCATACATTACTACTAATAATGCACTTAAATATTTATCCACCGTTAAAATTTTAAATCAAGACAGTTTGAAATAACTGCCCATGTGTAAAAGATAATCCCAAAGATACGAAAATTTATGCTTCTAAAATTTATCGAACAGGAATGAATGCTGATTTCGCATATACTGCAATTTATTAAAAGTCCTTATCGAAATCTGTACATAGATTTATCAAAACTCACTATTTAAAGAATTTTTCTCTTATGAGCTTATGAGCTAACATGTTTTTAAACCATGCCACTTTTTATAATCTTATTTTGAAGTTTATATGTTGGTTATCATCTACATCTACATTCATTTAATATTTATTGGTGTATCTAATTGTTAGGAGTTAAGTATACTTATCAATTTTTTTTTCGTCTTACTTCATTTTATTAACCATCTTTGTAACATTTCAGTTTGTGATTTTTCGCTGCTCGATGGATCTATTGATTGAAAAATTAAATGTTTTATTTTCCACTGACGAAGTTAACATCGAGGATGTTGCCGAGTTAATGACAGCATACCCGGCTCCTCGGTCTGACTGGGATAAATTTGCCATAGCTGATAAGTTCAAGTAAGATTTTGCCTTTCCCTTTTTTATTGCATGGATTGGTGCCAATTTTAATGTGATTAATGATTATACTAGCATTGTTATCTTCTTTGCAGTTGATATATGATTTTCAACTTAAAAAAATAAAATAGAATTATCTTCTTTTTTTTAATGTGGATTATAATATTGTGAACTAATTTATATTTTGGGAATTTTAATAAATATAGATACATTAATATTGTTTTAACCCAAAAAAAATGTTCGACTAGAATGTCATTATAATATAAGTCTTTTAACTACACAATTAGTGTAGTCTTTTTCCTAAAGTCCAAATTTATATAAAACAAATTTTTATTCAGTTGGTAAACGTCCAACGTTTTAGTGCAACGTAAATTGAGGATTAATTCAAATTTTCAAAGTTAGAAAATCAGTGACAGTTATAAACTATGGTACATGGTTGTTCAATACTTTGATTGACAAACTTTACTAGGAACAATTACACCCGGAGTGTAAAAATGGGTATGACGTAATAAAAAGGTAACTACGTATATATAAAGGAAAGACATGGATGACAATGTCAATTGAGAACGGATTACATGGTTGGCTTATCATTTTTCTTACTTAAATTTGTCTTGTTTTATATTGTGTTCTAATTGCGACAGTTCTTAAAAATCTATAGTTTAATTTGTATCCGTCCTAGTTATTGTTTTACATGTTTCACTGCTCACGTATCCATTCGTTGAGTTGAAGTGTGTTAGTTAACTACTTTAGAATAACAAGGCTCATGATTTTGGCGCTGTGATGTATATAATATGTGACCTCTACAATTAGTCCACTCACTTGATAACCTTTAATGTCATGTTGATATTTAAAAAGGTGTGTCTAATACGTACTTGTTTACATTCATTTCATTTTTTTAGTAAGCCTATTTTCTATTAAGGCCCTTTTAGACCCAATTTGCATAATTGTTATGTTTATTGAGATGCTTTCTACGTTTACAAATAACTTTATTTCGTTGTGCGTTGTTGGTAAAATATTATTATATTATTTTTAACATTTAAGAAATTTCTATGTTTTTAGTCGTTAGAGAATTTTAGTCTATCTAGGAAAGGGTCAGGCATCTACATTGACTTTTGTTGTGCATAATCACATTTTCATGTTCAATTCCAACTACGCATGTTCTGTAGACGCAAAGTAAGTCGTTTGTTTCCAGAAAATAGATTTATACCTTTCGCTATTGCAGTATTCAGTGCACTTAAATATGGCAATATAGTAAGAGTGTGTACTTTCTTTTTCAATCTCACTTGTCATACAATATTGCTTGAATTTACTGTTTGATATACGTATAACCGTCGTGAGGGGCAAGATCACGAACCTAGTTACTTAACCACATTTTTAATACAATAATATATTTTAGGCACACTGTGTAAATTTTTTCAGTTATAATATTATTTACATTTAACATATTGTACAATCAAATTATAAATACATACAATGTTACTAATTATGCATATAATACATATATTTATAATAATACCATTTTATTGTTTTTTATTATATTAATAACTTTTTACATATTAAATGGGTATAAAATATAGTTGTATAGCAATATTTTGTTACTCTTCCTAAGTGAATTTGTGATCAGAATTCGTTGTAATGTACAATTTATGAGTGCATTATTGTTTCAATAACGATCAGAATTTTATCAGAAAATGAATGCAATCAATTTTGAATTTTCCATCCTTCTTTCCAAGAGACTTTTTGTCTTCTCTGTTCAAGTTGATTCCTTTCTGCTTCCCATTCGCGCAGGTACACTCGTAACCTGGTCTCCGAGGGCAATGGTCGATACAATCTAATGCTCTTGTGTTGGGGCGAGGGTCATGGTTCCAGTATCCATGACCATGCTGATGCTCACTGCTTTATGAATGTTATCTGTGGTACGTGGACGTGTGCCATACTTTTTATTTAAGTAGAACCACTCTCTTTAATTTATAATCGGCATTTTTATTGAAAAACTATTATATTACTAATGTTTAGGACAGTTGGAAATTAACATATAATTTAATAAGAGACATAACAAAATTTCAAAGACTCAAACTTTGAATATTACAACAAAAAACTTACTTTCTATGCTATTTAATATAGATAAAGTATACGTGTTTTTAAGCGGCCACAAATGAAGTTCCAGCAGAGAGATTTAATTTCGTTTCGTAGCAGACGAATACAGCATAATATACATATAATTTGATATTTATTAACTGTGCATTTAGAATAAACATGTAGTAATGGAAATCTTTTGATGGTGTTTATCTAAGCTCGTCAATCTTGTGTAAACACTTACATTTCTTATTACTTACGTTCAAAATATATATTTTAAATTAAAGGTTGTTATTTTTAATCATTAGTTGTATGATTGAATTTAATATATTTTCCTAGAGTTTTTATTCTTCCTAACTATTCAACTAAAATTACCTGCATAATAATTGTATATCGTTCAAAAAGCAATGAAAGCAATTAAATTCATTAACCGTCTTGATTATTGTTTCGATTCTCTCACTACTCATACTTTTATTTCCATTGTTCATGTTTGTATGGCTCTATGATGTAGATAGATCTAGTGTATTTCCCTCTTTTATAAAAACCAAGGTCAAGTCAAGGAGACTCTGTTTGATTGGCCCAAAGAGGAGGGTGGAGCAATGAACATGAAGCGAGCCAATGTTTACAAATTGGGCGAAGTTGCCTACATCAACGGTGAGTACAAGTGAGGATTATAAGCAATTTTGCTGTTTACAGGCTTCATTGGAGTTCTGTTGGTATGGCTAAAGTACTCCTTTGAGATTATGGTATATATTATATAGCATATTGTAATTCGAAATATGCTATTTATATATAAGTTGTATTAATTTTTTAAATAAGTAATATATTATGTAATGCTGTCAACAATGCTATCGTTAACTAAAATTGGTCCAATCTAATCGCGATTGTACAAACAAGTTACCGAGTTTATATTTTGTGGACGTGTAACTACATACATTACTCTATCATTGATGATTTATTGAAGGCATCAAATCATTTATTGCTGCAATATTTTGGGATGCATGTAACTAACCGTCCCTATTTAATTTTTCAATGCATATTTGAGTTATTCGCTGTTTATTGATAAACTAAAACATAACAACACTTACATGGAATATTAGAGTGCCTTTCCGTTACTAGTACGCCTATCTACTAGAATATCCGGTTTGTTAATACTTACTAAAACTGGGGGCACATTGCTTTTGGAAAGTTTCCGGTAGTATAATACCGCCCTATTACTTAGTTTAGTAGTTAGCTAGGTTTGGGATATGTGGTTGGATATAGCATATGTCTATGGATGGTAGTAAGTTCAGCAAACCTTGTATTGACACGATAACCTCCCTTCCTTGAAAAAAAAGAACCGGGCTCAGTAACCATCCAGAGATATTATACACAGTCAGAGTGGGAATGGGTGTGGCAACGAGGAAAGCGTTTATAGGTTTGAAATGACTCCACCTCTCATTTTAGCCAATCAAATATAGATAGAGTGAATATTCTTCATATTTGCTTTTTTTATCTCTCTAGAATTGGGTACGCCTGTACTTTCAAGACACTTACGATGTTAGATTCCATCCTAAAGATAATCAATTTTTTGTAGTTTTCTTCTTTAAACTTTTTTTGCTTAAAGAAATTTTGAATATAAATATATATGCCTGTAAGTATTATAAAATGCATAAAGCAACTTTCAGGATTATATACATTTAAATAATGTTCTAATTGGAAAATTCCTTAACAAAAACATAATAATAAATAACATAATATCGATCGAGGAAAACTTTGTATATATTGTTTTTGCAAAAATTCTACACAAAAGATACACAATAATTAATAATAATTTGAAAAGCAATATAAACATCTTAAATATTACATATATATTTTCAAAGCCAAACAGCCATCTACTAAAAATGGGTAAAACACCTACAAAACTAACTTATTTACACAGTTATAATTTATATCTATGATATAATTGAAATGCACATAATAGTGAAATTGAACCCACCAAATTAATAAATAAAGTATACCTAGGAAACTCTTTATTCTGCTGACATGGTTCAGTTGTGTTCTTACACAGTACCTATTATCTCATGACTTCCTATGCGACATAGTATACAAATGAAGGAAAGTTTTTCATAGAATAGAAAGTATCTACTTCAAACGCCTGTATCTCTGTAGCCAAGCAACCGATGGACTTGCTAGTTTAGAATAACAGTTCTTATATTGAAATGGTTATTTTAGGGGTTTAAAGATGGACATCAGTTGCTTAGCTACGGAGATATAGTCCTTTGAAATGAAAAACGTTGGTTCATTTGTATGTCGTAGGAACTTATGGGGGACATGCTGTATATTAAAACGGTTAAGAAAAGAACATTCGAGATAATAATCTTGTTCGAGTAGGTGTATCTTTAAAAGTACCAACAGGTGATATATATTCTAAATCATAACATGAAGTACAACATATATTACACTAAAATGTTTGAAATTAATTAAACATTTATTAAATTGATTAAACAAAAATATCTCATGCTCTTCGTGCATTAAATGTATTAATTTTTGGAGAGCATTTGTTAAGTCTTGTTTTTTTATGAAATTTTCAAAAACTAGATATAAATAAAGTACTAGTATTTATTTAACTTCGGTTTGTATGTATGTATGTATATGTAGTATTAAATTACATAATTTATTGTTGTAAACCAATATCCCCCTTCAATATAATACTATAAAATATGTTATATTTGAGGGATTTTATTATTTAAGCTACTTAAATCTGCATATTTGCCGTATATGTATATACACATACAACGTTGACAAGATTGCGAGGTTTAGTTTACTCAAGAAGTACAAATTTGAGTAACTATAAAATGTAAAATATAATCCGTTATATTTCTTTATGACATGAATCATAACCTGCAATGTTTTATGGTATCCAATATTATACGTGTCATGTAAAACATGTGTGTATGTTTTCCTAATCCTGTTTCGAGATCGTTTCAAACAAAATATGTAACATTATACTTCTTTCAAATATAAAAGCAATTCGTATTATAGTATTTAACATTTTATATTGAAGAAAAGAAGTGTAACATACTTTTAATCAAATATCACTTACATCATTCAACTGTAAAATTGTTTGTGGTTATTTAGAGACAACATTTACGTGTATTTGATATATCCATTTGTAGTATATACTATTATATTATGTTTCTATATATGAATTACGCCTCAAAAATTGTTTTTCATATCAAAACTTTTATAGGTACCATTAATTGACAAACATTGGACAGCTTAATTTAATCAATGGTAGAACCAATAATTTTGCTTATTGTCGGCGTTTTATAATTGATGTATGAATGAGGCACGGTAATATAGTTACCTATAACTTGTCCTTTATGGAAGTATATCAATCAATCTATTTCAACAATTCTATACTAAACATGGACAACATGTATAAGACATGATGCACATTACATTTTGAATGTTCGCCGACATCAGGTTATCCATTGCCATTATGATAAATACGCTGTACTATTAAATTATAAATTTTATTCGCTAGGGATGAATTATTGCTTATTATGAACGATTTTATTTGTCATTTATAAATATATTATTAATGAAATGGTTGAACAGGTTATTTGTTTGTCTAACAAATGCTAAAAATTAATAAAAGATTAACAAATTTTTAATCATCAATACATTTATTTATAGTAACGCGGATATTATTTCATGAAGTCAAATGACAAATTCATTATTAATTAGTTATAATTTTAATATATATGTCTATGGATCTGAAGAAGAACGATTTCACAATGGATTAAGCGTAAATCTATAGCTTAAAGTAATATGCATATAAATAAAAGGAACAGTGAAACCCGTCAATTAACATTTTTTATGTCTAACGTATTATTTTTGCATAATAATTATAATACATTAAACTATGTTATATTCTCTAAATTCAATATTCTAAATAATTAGAAAGGGGATATTATTATGAAATAGATAGAAACAAAATTCGTCCAGAAAAAGTTTTGTTTTGAAATCGAAAATCTTCAAGTGACTGATTTCACTGTTCTAGTGTTAATGGTAACCAGCATAAGGCTAAAATTTTGAGTACTTAGTTTAAATAAAGTGTATACATAAGAGGAATATTAAAATTCACTTTAAATCAGGAGTATATTAATTGAAGCCTGCATATATGTATATGGGGGTTGAGTAAAATAAAATACTGCATTTAACGATGGTGAGGATATGAATACTGTTACAGCACGCTCGTCTCATAAACTCTTTTCAGAATCATAATAATTGGTACACTTACTGTATTTTCCGGAGTATAAGCCGCACACTTTGAGTCCAAAATCAGGGATTTAGGTATAATACCAAATAGGTAGATATTATAGTATGATGCAGCTATCTATTCATAGATAAGTATATAATATAGGTACTACAGCTAGATATGTATTGATAAAGATTTTGAAATGACCTACTTAATGGACTTACCTATACACGTACCTATCGAATTTATTATATAGGTACATCCAATTGTTTTTTAAATAACATATCCAATTTATTATCAATAAATTATGTATTTTTGGCAAAAAAAATTTAATTTTTATAAGTATTTTTGGCAAAAAAAATTACATTTTTTTAATGTTCAGAGTGTAAGCCGCACACCCCACTTTTCGTTTCAAAATATGAAATTAAAGGTGCGGCTTATACTCCTGAAAATATGGTATATCGCACATTATAAAGAGGTCTTGGGCTTTTATATATTAAGGTGGAGTTTGAATTAAAAGTTGTCTATATTGTCAATTATAGGGCCCCTATTCAACTACGCTAATAGTAATGGATTTAAAAAAGATATACCTACTTTGCTTACATTTATTGAAGAAGATTGCTAAATCAATATGCACTTTATACTGAGTCAACTAAGTTAACTAGTGAGTCATTTTTGTTCAAAACATCTACTCTCTATCGTGCACCGAAGATATTATTGCATCCATACTCTCTTTTGATCCGCTTATGTACTATGAGACTTCACCCACATAACAAAGCTATTGCACGTTTTATATTTTAAGTATCAGTTTGTTGTGCACTAAACAAAAAGAGAGCATTTATGGAGTAAGGATCAATCTTTTATTTAACCGATATATAGTTGTAAATAACTGTTAATATAACTACAGGCATAGACTCACATGATTAAAAATAGAGTTTTTATTTCAAGTAAGAGCATTATTATTATTGGTGTAATATTTATTATAAATGATAGCACAAACAAATCATTAAGAATTGCTACTGCAGAATTCTCTTACAATTATTTTGATTTTGTAGTACTTTTTAATAAATGTTTAGGAAACAAAACTGTTTTCTAAATATTGGTATATTCTATTTAAATACTTATGATATGTACGATAAATGTATTAAAACAGTGATTCGGATTTTTGACAAACCACAATCGTGAAGAATATTTTTTTTCCAAAGATAATTTTATAGGTATTTATTAATTGTCTATTTTTTCTACATTATTTAGTCTTTTTAGCAAAATCAGAAATTCCGCCATTTACAATAAATTTAAAAATAATTGGAATCTTCGAAGATTTTGAGAAGTTTTGAAAATAAATTCTAGTATAATTAAATAAATTTTATTGTAATTATCTGAATTATTACAAAATTACTTCAAATATTTGTCTTTTATATGTTTCATTTAAGAATCTTAATCTTAATTTTAGTGTATTTGATATTCGAAGAAAATGCCATTAGTAATCAACCTTTGATTTAAAATTATTTTGCTTTTCAATAAAATAAAAATACTTTTAAAAGGTAAATAAGTACGCATATTTACTTCAATAACAAATATAATGATTTCATTTTTGCTAAATATGTGTTTAGTGCCTCATTTATTAAAAACAGGCAAATCATAATTTTGTCATTTTAGTCGTTTGGTTAAATATTCAAAAAAAAAAAAATCACTTTCGTTTTTTAGAATTCTCAGAATTGTTTTGTAATCATTTAGGTATAAAACCTATCAAGTAAAAATAATACTATTCAAGGAAATTACATTAAGAAACTAAATTCCCATAAGCTCAAGTATAAAAAATGTTTGCGTACAAACACATATTTTTGAGTATTGATAACATCTAATAATAAATATCTCAAAGTTCTGAATTTTATTAATATAGAGAAAAAATGTAAACATTTATGCGGGCATTAAATAGTTTGTTAAACCATTCTATGTAACTTGATTATAAACATTTGTGATGACTTCTATGACTGACAAACGTTTCTGGAGTCTCTCCATATTATATTCCTATTTGTGAGTTTTCATAACTCGACAAAAGCTTCCAAGAAACTAACTGTTGTCATGTTAGAAATTCACAACTATTTGAGGTAAATATATAGCTAACTTATAAGAAATTAACATGAGTACGTTTTATTTCAATAATCAAAAAACAATAAATTAAGGATCTGATAGGAACATGATATGTTTGTCACAATTCAAGTAGTAGGGAAGTATTTTTATAAATATTATAATTATAATTAATATTTTATCATTATAAACATTACAATTTTAACTGTTGACTTGTTCTGTGAATTACATTGATAGCGTTATAAACAGTTAAATATATATTAGACTTTTAATCAAATCTAGGAGGATTTTATATATTCGTACGCATTGACTTGCTAGTATTCATTCAATTCAATTAAATTAAGCTAAATTATAAGTTATATATGAAATGTACAAAGTAAGCAAAGCTTTTATAATATTTAATACCCAAGAAACATGCAATCAACATTTTTGAAATGTGTAGTGATATAGAATTGAAATAAAAAATAAATTTTATTACTCCAATATAAAATTACATCTCATTTATTTATATTAAAACTTTATTATAGTCTAGTTCGCACAATAGTTATTTTAAGACGAAGAATATAAAGTTAAGGTAGTGGGTATGTATGTATGTATAAAATATGAAGTTATATTTCGTTATAAATATATGAATACATATGCATATATAGAAGGTTAAACATATTTATGCTATTTAGATTCTAAATTAGAACAACGACTTCTCATTCATGTTATTATAATATATTAAATATTAATAAAACGAGTCAACAAACGAAAAATGTATTCCATATTAATCTCAATAGTACTCATTTAACAATATACATATCAAATAGTATTTCATAAATAATTACAACCAATGGATGTTTCCATTATCAAATGTTAATTCAATATTTATAATATATTTTAAGGATAATTAATCACGATATTTAGGTATCGAAAAAGCTATCTAATTAATTTTAAATGCTAATTTTAAAAATTTGCTAATGCAACCCCTTTAGGTGAAGACAAGAGACATATTCTATGACATTTTGTATTAAGGAAAATTTTTTCACTAAATTATTATAAAACATAATGTAAGGACTGTGACACCAAGTATACCTATATTAATGTGAGAGAGGGTTTATGTATTAAATATAATATAACGGATATAGTAATAAACTTTTATAATACAGAATCAGTAAAATAATCTCTTATAATAATGCCAGTGTAATATATATAAATGAAGTAGAAATAATAAATACAAATTTTATAGGAAGCAAAGCTAAGTACATACACATAAAAATGCAAAATAAGTCGCTGAAAGTTGTATTAAAACATGTAAAACAAATTAAAATGATAGCTTTCTTGATGGAAAAAGTAGCAATAATTACGCACCAACTATGAGGTTAAAACTGTATATCTATTGTAAAGGTAATTTCATCTATACATAAACCAATAAAAGTAGAATATGAAAGTGTATATGCCGTGAATATTAAAATAAAAATCGTACAAAAGAAAATATTGTTTAATTACACAAACGTGTAAAACGATGTGTTTGTTCGTTCTAAAAGAAAAAGAAAAAAGAAAACGATGGTGAATGAAATCAATTGGTATAGATAGATAAAACAGTAAAACAGTAAATCATTTTAACCGATTGCCATATTTAACTTAAATTTAGTTGGATTATCTTTACGTCTGCCCACAATTATAGAAATCACAAAAAAATATATCTAATAAATATCATACATCTTTTGAAGTTTGAAATGACAATTCTAGGCGACCTGGTTGTGAATACGCTAACATGTCCACCTTCTATAAACCGAAAACTAAGTGCTCTTATTAAGCCTGCTTACTTTAACTTACATCAATGAAATAGTAAAAACAACTTTTTTATCGAAGTTATATAACCGCAAAATGCGTTTGAATAGAAAACCGTTTCAAATTTTGATTTTGATTTTGACTGAAATATTATATTGATTTATGCTTTGTTAGAGTTCACAGTCACACATCTTAAATATGTGGAGTGTCATCTACAAAGAAAATTTATGATTGTAGTTTTAAAAAAATCATAATGGTTTCAAAATTTGATTTTGTCTGATAATTATTTATTTAGAAAAACATATAATTATTAACAAAATAGATTTATCAAGAAAATGTAGAAATCAATCGTTGCTATGCTGCAGTACATGCTCAAGACAAATAATCCGCTTTATGGTAATGTGATGCGAGTAATCAATTAATAGCGACTTCATTTAGAAATTGGATTGGTTATGTACCATATCTAGAGCTATGGCACGAGCAATGTTTATTAGAGAATCATATGGCAACACGATACATCGTTATTCTAGTATGTTATATATATATGTATACTTTGTATCAGACAATAATAGAGTAATCATAGAGTAGGAATAATAATCTTTCCATGTATATATAATTAGAGAACTAAAATCTTACAAAATCATACATACCTAATTCGTATAGATTTTCTAAACTAAAATAAAAGATCATGTTTGAATATGCACATTTTTTACCTTTAATAGATAGCATAACTTGTGTTTATTCCACAGTAATACCAACTAAACCATTACTGTTTTTATTTATAGGTATATGTCCCTTATAGATTAAATCTGTATTAGTTAAATCCGATTTTTATAATGAAGCAATATGTTATATTTTGGGTGTATATAAAAGTAACAGTTGTGTATTTATACAACATGATTGTTGGGTTACTGGGATGTTGCATATGACTAGGATAAGGTAGCTATAGTGTGTTTCTAAAGCACGACAGCATCCCTAATAGGACGATATGAAATTGATTTGAAAACGGGATGATAATTAATTATAGCATAGAATAATAGCCCAATAAATAGACGACAAAACGGAAAACATAGGCAACACAAACTGTTCGCGTGATACTTTTGTTAATGGTATAAAATATAGCCATACTTTAAAGAGTAATATACTACTTAGAAATTATAGGACGTACAACAAATTATTCTATATATCTATCTATCTGTTAATGTAATATATGTTACATTACAAATGTATTGTTCATATAGTTTGGAACAAATGATTGCACAAATTACAGAATTTAATAACTTTGGATTAACCCTCTAAACAAACTATCTAGATCTTTATACTTACCAATAAACATCCAAAATAAATTGGAGAATAAAAGTATTGAACATCGTAGCTCTGCAATCCGGATTTTCAGCCAGCATTCTGTAAAATTGAAAGAAAAACGTTTGTATAATAAGAAAGGTATATGTAGATAATAGTGTACTAATGCAAATGAATTTATTTAGAAAGTTTTTATTTTCTAAAACTAGATATAAATGAAATAACAACTATAAGTTCTAAAATAATTCTACATTTTTTAAATCTTTAGATATAGCGATCAAATTAGTATTATATAAATGGACTAAGTATTAAAGAAAAAGTTAATCCACTACAGTTTGTAAAGAATAAAAAAATAAAAATAAAAAATATTGAAAATGTGGGTTATGATTTTTAACAAACTTGTGCAGCATTAATTTGTAATGATTATTTATTTAGAGAACGGTAAGTATGAAGTTTAATCAAATTCTCTGTTGAAGTACAAAATCCATCACTGTAAGATGATGCGTAATTGTAGTCTCCATTTTATCGATAGCGTTAAAGTTTGTTTGATAAATTGTTTGTTAAAAAGCGAGTACTCTGAAGGGTTACAATCTATAATACATATATATATATGTACTTTGTGATAAAGTTCACATGATATTTTTAATTTTAAAACTTTAAAAGATATATGCAGAATATATAGAAACAAAATCGTGTCTTTTTTAATCATTACTAAGATTTTTTACTATACTGAGATCCTTAGTATATTCATTAAAAGAAAAACACCTATAAGAGCATCATATTTTAAATCATTCAAATACATAAATATTAAAATGTATTAATTATTATTTGAGCGTATATAATCTATACTGATTAATTAAAAATGGATTAAATATTTCCTCAAAATATTGATATCTACTTCGTTAAAGGATTTTTAAATTTCGCAAATATGAGGTCAAATTCGACATTTCCATATTGACATTGATTTTTGCCAATAATAATTTTATCATACGTGAAATATGCTAAAAATATCAGTTAATTGTTTGCATAATTCAGTTCATAATCCAGCAACTGCAAAAATAAAATCACATATTTACGTAAATGTATAAAATGTTTATACAAAGTTATTTAACAAACTAAAATGAAGATTACTCTCATTTATTTTGTTTATAAAAATTTAAAGGCTTTATAAAACGAATTTATCTCTTTAATTGTAGCTATTTAGAATACTTCAAACCTCTTATTAGAATGAGCGTTATATGATATGATAAATACAAAACTTGCAATCATTTTATGTAGGATCATTTAAATAAAAAAACGTAATTTGTTGTAGCCCGAAAGAGTTGTTTTGCTTTTTCGTCATATTATAATTAGCTTTTTACTCCCGTATATTTTCCGTTCCCTTTGGTTTATATTTTAAATTATTTATGCTCCTGTACAGATTTTCACAGTATACAGAGTATTCCAATAAATAAACAATGCTATTAATACTATTACTATAAGATGTGATGCCCCATCTAATATATTTTGAAATCGTGAAATGAAAAACCAATCATTTATAAAACATTAGTATGTAACGACACAGTTTAAAAGTTTTACACGATTTAAATAACAGTTCTATTAGCCGAGAATAAATTTCATGAGCCTAAAAATCATAGGTTTTCTATTCATTTTGCAAAGAGGAGCGGTTGAACACTGCGCAGTCTGACGTTGACCCGTTGGCCCCAACGTCTGCCCAGATAAACTTGTATTCAGCATCAACAAAGGCTAGAAGTATGATAGAAAAGAAACCCTTATAGTAAGTGGTAAATAGACTTGGATTTGGATGGGCACTTAATGGCGATGTGCTTGCCGTCCAGTGCTCCCAAGCTATGGTGAAACTGCCACTTGGATGAAAACCGCTCTGCAATTTCCTTCCATTCATCTAAGGTGCTGGGCCTGAAGATAACCTCTTCCTGGAACTATTCGATAGTTGCTCGAAAACTTCTCTCACGGCAACGGAGATTGTGTTGTGAGGTACTCGGAAGGCGAAAGCCAGGCTGTGGTACGTTTCCCCGGTGGCTAGGTGTCTGAGAGTTAATGCAAGCCTCAAGTCTGGTTCTAAGGTGCCTGTATCTTGTTGTCTGCTTTCGGATTCTTTCCGAGAGGCATATTAAAATTTCACGGAACATTTCTGGTTCCATTCTAATGAGATTTATAAAGTCCCCCTCGTATTCACGTTTCAATTCCCTCATCATTGTATGATACATGCCATATTGTAACCTTCTCGTAATCTGTGGTTTAACTTAGAACCGCCTCTGTCGCTTTCTTTTTTCTGGGACTGCGTTTGCGCGAGAACTATGGTGTCCTGCTCCTGATGTATGTGGAGCAGCCTCCTCAAACTTTGCATTTCTCGGAACGGTAGTAAAACATCCATTGTCGATCTTCACACACAAATAGTTTCTACTGAAATTGAGAAGATCCACACTGGTGCGCAATTTTTATAGCTCTCACAATCAGTCGGCGGACACTCGGAAACCGGTCGTAGATGGTCGACGATAGTCTTACGACAAATCCTAAGCACTCGGCGACTATTGGATCCTGTCGCCAAGCGGTCAGCGATCGTTCGCCAACTAGTTACGATTTGTCGGTCGCCGACAATCAACACTGATTGGCAAGCGGTCGATACGAACAGCTTTTGCGCAGTCAGACATTTATCCCCTATCACCACCGACTGTCTCTGAGCGGTCGCTGACCAGTCACACTTTTTTACCAACCAGTCGGTGATGACCGGTCGCAGAGTGAGATCGGTGGTGGTTGCCGATTTTGGGTTGCAGTGTGACTTAGGCCTTAGTCATCGCCAACTGATCGGTAGGAAACAATATGAACAGTCACATATATATATATATATATAGTCGAACCTTTCGTAGTCCAGTACCGACCACTATGGACCACCACCGACTCTCTGCGATCACTATTTCAGTCGCCGACCGGTCGACGAGCGATCCGCTATTTTGACCAACCAAGAGGTTGTAACCTGTCGGGAAGTGATCGGATACTTAGGTGTGACTGGGGGCAGATAAACTGTGAAACAGAACGCTATTAATAACTTACTACATAGTATTTTTCGTCTAAATTTAGCAGCAAATAAAGAGGCCTACAACTACTCTCATTTGTACTTTCTTAAAACATGATTAACTCACACTTTCAAAAGTCCCGAAAATCTCCAGAATTGAGGTCCTGCAAATTCCCCAGGAACTGCATTGAAATACAGTTCTTTGGTACACATTTCGTACAGGATGCAGCCAAGCATCCTAAATTAAAAAATAAACCAAATTAATATAGCTTTTATTTTATACAATATGCAAAAATAAATTATTTTATCACAATACATTAAATGATATATACGCAGAGTGTGTTTAATTATGGTTCTGTCAAAAAAAGTATAATATGCAAATAGATACATGTAATATGTATAACATAGCATATACTATCGATCTGTATTGAAGATATTTCGAACGGTATATATTTGTGTCGGAATAAAAAGTGTTTAGTAAACAAAAGTTAAAATTTTAGTTATGAAATAGAATACTATAGTGTCATTATAATATTTAATGCAAACTCCAAAGTTTTTTATTTTGGATACGAATTTAATAATAAATAATTTGAATTTTCAGACCGATTTAAAAGACGATCTAATTTTATTATACGCGAATATTTCTTAGAAAGTATTTTTTCTTTTTTTAAATTAGTTTATCCTTTTTACGCTTTCTTTAATAACCACCCTTCTTACTCTATGAACCACATTATACATAATCTTAAAACATTGGTTTATAGTTTAGTGTACAGATAATGCAATAAATGCAAAATGTAATAAACACTATATTATGATTTGGTTAATTGGTGCAGATATAATATGGATCTGCAGGCTGTATTTTACATAGTTTTTGTGCATCGCATTAAATAATTAGTACAATACAGTAATTAAATAAATTTATTTAAATAAATGATGAATCAAATATATTAAATTAAATTATATGATTATAATTAAATTTCATAAAATGTGAATTATTCAATTTCGATTAAATTTTTTTGAGATGTCTCAATTAATGTTAATGTTATAGAGAGACAAAACAATATAAATAACAGGAGACATTTAAAATTGCAAAATACAAAATGTGTTTATTTATTTATTTCAGAGTCAATTGATATATGTGTTTATTTGAGGGTCCCACAGTAAAAACAAGTATTTTATGTATCATTTGTTTAAAAGTAAAATGTATATTATAAACAAATAAAAATTATACAAGTTATACTTTTGAATCAAATAAAAGCTGACATGTTGGTCAAATCCTTATAATCAAATTATCATTATCTGCACATGTATTTGCACTAACGATTTATAGAAATGTATACCGTACACTATAATACAAAATATAATTTTCCGGAATATAAGAATGTTTGATCGCTTATATATATAAATTATAATAAAAATATTTATATGTTTACTTAAAAATATATATATTATAATTAAATAAATATATTACTTATAAATGAAGTTGTATAGCTTTAGAGCAATTTTAAACAAGCAAGTATTACATTTTTACAAATAATATAATATTATAGTATAATACAGATTGGTATATATATTTTTCATAACTATAAAATTTAAAATATATTAGTCGCAATACATCCGGAATTTATGATAGCGAAACTCAAAAAACAGTCTTTGAATATAAACTGAGTAATGGTGAAAATACCCAAGGCTTTAGCATGACGTATTAACCTTTTCTTAAAGGACGTTTGTAAATCTTTTCTCCACACTCAGCTCCACATCATCTCCACACTCATCTCCACACTCATCTCCACACTCATCTCTATACTCAGCTCCACACTCATCTCCACACTCATCTCCACATTCATCTCCACACTCATCTCCACACTCATCTCCACACTCATCTCCACACACATCTCCACACTCATCTCCACACTTATCTCCACATCTCATACACACACATCTCCACACTCAAATCTAATAATAAGCTAATCCATTTCTATGGTGACGACTGTTCATTTCTCCCTTGTCCTGTTATGACGCAATGAGTATTCCCAATGTCATGTTTAGTAAGGAGATAGACTTTTTATATATTGAAATTAATGTGTCCATAACTTAAGAAGGAAGTAAAGAAATTGAAATAAGAAAAAATTCGTCATCTTAGAATTTCATTATCTTTATTTTAAGCAATTTCACGATGTTGTAGACCAAATAGTTCTCGAGATAAGGTTTGACCTGAGTATGCTGAGTGTGGAGATAAACGTGGAGAAAGTGTTTAATACATTTGGAAACGTATTAATTATACGTTAATAACATTATAATTTTATTCCAATATAATTATTATAAGAAAAACGTTTAAATGTTTCAATAAAGTGCGTGCGAATCTGTTATTATCTTACCTGCTACGTCATCACATAAGTTAAACGAGGATATTTTTTCTCAATCGTCTCTTGAAAACTTTTTAGAAATAAAAAACAATATTTAAGTTGCATTATAGTGCTAACGACATGTTATGTATTAGTCAAATCTGGTATGCATTGTTTGGTAGTTTATACCAAACTTACACTTTTACCGGCAGTTGATGTAGATAAAGTCCAGGATTTAAATCAATAAAACCATAAAATGACTTTGTCCAATTTACAAAGTGAACCTGTGCATCCAGAATATTTATGTCTGTAAAACATTTAATTGCGAATAATTCGGCTAGGAGACCCCACTCTGAACAATAATAGTATAGTCGAAATTTCATTTATAACCAGGTTTATTGACAGTATGCATTGTGTAGAGCGGGAAATTCGCAAACATTTTAACAGATGGGACTTGTAACTAAATTATTCTTACCCAAGTATTACCGCCCATGACTTATATGATGAACACCGCATGTAAAGCCGCTTCGATTTGAAGTTGCAATCTATATGAGTTATTGCACTATATACACCCCCTTAAAGCAATTTATGAAGTAATTGGTTTCAAGCGTGATGTGAAGTTTCAAGATGACAATTAAGTTATAATAAATCATATATATATACCCATAGGCAGTCAATGAAACGGGCACTTTTACTTACAAGCAAGTGAATTGAGCTTATAAAGTGTTGATTATTTAGGTATGCAAAAGTTTAATTTAAATGGTTTGCAGATTAAATCAGATATACTAATTGTAAACCGTGTTTCTTGAAAAGTAATGCTAAAGGCTCTAGTATTTCTTTGGCCACAATTGTTAGTTTAAATTTAAATTTTGTCCAACACGCTATCAACAAGTTCACCATGATCCCCAAGATCATTCCGAAGTAGCAATGTGATTGATTTGCTTATTTCCCGAGAAATGTGTATTCCTATATGAAATATATGCTTTTCACTCTATGCTTTGGATAATCTTAATACAATAGGAACTTATAGACATACCTCTACTGTATACTTATATAAACATGTGACTATTTAAAGAGTTATTTAAATTTAAAAAATGTTAATTTAAAGAAATCTATTTTTCTATAAATCTATGATATAACTATATTTTAAAATTATACTGCTTTTCATGTGTTTATTGATATGTACATATATATGGATATGTGTACGGGTGCTTGTATATTTAAATATATGTATTGTTTCTAATTAAAATACAACTATAACTATAACTATAACTAAACATTCATATTATACAAATATATATATATATGTGTTTATTTTCAATATGTATTTGCACCAGGAAATTTAAACAAACTCGATAGCAAAAGGTTTTGATATAACATTCGTTATATTTCGTTTTAATTCTATTTTAAACACTTGCCACTTCAAGTATTAGCACAATAAACATTGATAAAAATGTTATTTTGACATGTAATGTTTATTTTTCAATACATACATATAGGTACATATGATATATAATAATTTACTGAATATGAAGATAACTTTTGACATATTTCATATTAAATTTCTTCCTAAATGGTCAGGGCAAAAATTATGATAAAATAAACAGCATAAATCAGTTCAATTGAGAGATTTTGCTGAAACTGTACAATTAAAGCATTTTAAAAGTTATTTTCCATCTGAAACAGTATTATTCCTAAGCAGTAATTTACATTCTATTGTTATATTTATATACGCAACAATATTATATAATTAAGAATAAAAATACTTATTTAGTGCGGGTATAATGCTCTGATCTGGTGGTATTACATAGATAATCGTATTTATGCATATAAATTGAAATAAATGCATCTCAAGATATAGATGAAATATAGATGTTTGAAATATTTGAAAAGGAATATGTGCTTACAAAATGTTTAAAATAATTATTTTGACTCATGCCTTCTGTAAATAACAGTTATTTCTGAAAAGTTTAGATAAGTTTAACTAAGTTTTGTTAAATTTTGATAAATTTAGGGAAGTCTGTATCATTTGTTCAACTTCATATTATGTAATTTCATCTAAATGTATTAAGATTGAGTCAGATAAGTTCAGGTCAGATTAGATATAATATTCAGATAACTGGGCAGTGGGTTAAATTGATTTAACAAACACAAATAACAGATTGATTATAAAAACTTGTGTTCCCTAATGTGATTAAATAGGAGCCGTTCAGTTTATTCTGTATCACACCACTCTATATTCTGAGAACAATTAAATTTATAAATCCCATGAGAACAATGAGCTACTAACGGAAATATTAGGGTTAAAAGAAAAATAACAACTAATCTCTTACAAGTGCAAAAAAACAAGCTGAGCATTTAAATTTGCTTACATAAACGATGAAAAACTCAACAAGACTTATGTAACTAAAAACTTGAACATTTAACCCTATCTGAACCGGGGGGGCCCCTCCGAATTTTGGCTGTCATTATTTAAAAAAATTTCAAAACAGCAAACGCTCACGTGACTTTTCCTGAAATTATGTTTCGCAACTTGTGAGAAATTTTTCGCATCAATTTTACCTCTAGGGGTTCCACAGGAGTCCGTCGGCGAGGAC
>JAYRBW010076505.1:0-24797 GCA_036023295.1 Invenusta paracnida | reverse complement strand
CCCCTCTCCCCCTCCCCTCTCTTCTCCTCTGTCACGTGACTGAGTTCGTGGCACTCCTTCCCTACTACTAATATTAAGTCAACTATTTTTTAATATTTCTAATTTAAAAACAAACTAAAAATTTTAATGTAACTAGTATTATAAACTTTTATATTGATAAAATGAAAATATAAAAGTTTACAAAAGACTATTATATCCCCAGAGTCTACCATAAAAATCATCCATAAGCATAATATATTATTGACTTATGTTGATAATTTGGAATAATTCAAAATATTCAAAATTTATATATATGATAAATCCTTGATCTGATCCTGCTTACATCTTGTATTACTTGGTGAAATAAGTTTTAGTACGTATGAACTTATCCATTATTGAGTAATAAAATTGTCAATATACTTTCTCGTGCGCCTCTAAGACAAAACGCTCTGTAATAAATCTTATTACTGTACATACATATATCCATACAATTAGATTATCTACAGAGCTGCATATTTGCACACAGGTGCTATTATATAAATCCATGATTGAGTGTAAAATATTTATATAAATTTGTAGCTCGCTACAGATATGATACATTATACCTGCTCGTTAAGCATATCTGTTTTCCGTTAGATCTAAATGCGTTGTGGAGATTGTTTATATAGAAAAATATACAGGTAGATATTTTAAGGGATCTAAATATTTCCTCATTTTATCTGAGCTCATTTTTGTAGGATTATACGGCAACACGATAAAGTATTCAAAATAAATTGTAATATTATTATTAACTATAAATGTCAAAAGTTTTATCTCAAATCATAAAAGAATTGAAACAAGCGTCAAATGTTTTTGCTCTGTTAAAAATAGTGTTTTGCTTGAGCTAGCTTTGTTTTTAAATATTATATAGCTTGTCAAGATATTCAGAAGGTAATATTAAACGTTATTTAATTCGATGTATGGTCTATTTATATTCTATCAATATACTTATCTGTAAGATTTTATCATTTTTATATTCATAAAAGTTATCTCATTACAACTAATTTAGTTGTAATATTTAAAAAAATAGTTAGCTGCAAGCAGACTATTTTATGAAGGGCTAACAAATTTGACGCTTATTTTAATTTTTTTTAGAATTAAGCTGACATATTTTTATTTTCTATTATGGGTTAATATAATAATTACGTCATCCATGTTTTCGAATATCTTTACATACATACTATGATAGTATGAATAGACTTTTGAATTCTGCTTGTTCTTGATTACCACAACCTCACTTTCGATCTCTATAACACGAACTGCGCTTAACTGTGGCGTGTATGTGTATGTGTGGGGATACCTTTTTATGTATAAAGTGAATAAATTTAACAGGAAACTTTTACTTTTCCAAATATATCAAGTATTATGTAAATCTATTATTTATATAGGCTATACCGAAAAGGATGCGCAGCTGTATAACCACTTGTCTTTGTTCAATGTTGTTTAAAAAATTAATCAATACAAATAAAATCGTCTGTGTTCTACGGCAGGGTAAGGAAAAACGCTATTCTATGTTTTTTTAATAATGTTTAATAGCTTTATATATAAATTATTTTAGTTTTATATAATAAACATATATCTATACAGCCGCGCATCGTTTTCGGTATAGCCTATATCTATCGTGTAAATTTAATACTTAATGTGTTTATATTTATATTTATATTTTGTGTATTTTAAGAACTCAGATGGTGGCTTGGAATCGACCTTAGAATGGGCCGATGGATTCATTCTGGTTTATGACGTCACAAAGCAATCTTCACATAGGCATGCCCATGATCTTGTGTCTTTGATTCAAGGTTATAGGGGGCATCAGTTCTGCTGCATTATACTTCTGGGTAAATTCCGAATTTACATTTTTTGGCATTATTACACTGTTTAACACATATATCACAAATATTGCGTAATATAAAAACTGAAAGAAAACAATTTGGAGAATTTATGATAAGTATGGTATTTCCTCAAACACGTTTTGCAATAGTCAGTAAATTTATTTACCTGACGGTCTAAATCAATTTTAGTTCATTATAAAGCTAGTAAATGAATAAAATCAACTGTTTTACATACAAACAAATCTTGTTGTATACCTATGTATAAAAATTAACAAATTTATGCGAAAATGGATGGAGATAGGCCATCAAAACCATAAAACTAGAAGTTTTATTAATATACCAGTGCAAAATTGCTATAAGTAGTGTTTCAGCCCTTTTTATATATTATTTTGAACATTGAATTAAACATTTTAAATTACTTATGTGGATAAATAGCAAGCTTTTGAAATACTGAAAGCTAAAGTTTATACAAATTCTGTACATAATTAATTAATTATTCTGATTATATTTTAAACTGAAAACAGTTTCATTCAAGATTTTTTATTTTCATTAATAATTTCAACAAAAATGTTAGCTATTTTACTTAATTTGGTACCTTCATCTAGTTGGTATTTCACTAAACTAACTTTTATTATTACTATATTTTAACTATTAATAAGTATAAAAAGGAAGTTACCTATAAAAAAGTAATATCGGTAGACGTTTAATTATAAATTTAATCATAGGTAAAATAAAAATTTTTTTTTTTTTATATAGTCTTTGCTTCCAACTTGGGTTTTTTTTGTTTACTTTTTATATTTCAATTAAATACGTTTTACAATCATTTCATTAATTCTATTGAGAATGTTTGATTCTATTTCATAAATGAGTGCTATTTTGCATTTTGGATTTAGTCTTTTTAAGTTTTAAATGTGCATGTAGGTATATCTATATAGGTACTGTAATAAAATATTTATTATACCTACATACTACAAAAATGTAACGGTAGGAACGGCTCATATTGCTGTTACACAGAGATATACTTACAATGTAAAAATGACATCCTACATAGGTATGTCTACCTACTCTTTTATACCGGCATACTTCCGTTATCAACATTTCTGGTCCAGAGTGACATGGTTACACACCTATATATCGATTTTATATCTAATGGTATTTAGAAATTGAAAATTTATTATATAATAGCCTTTGGTAAAATTTTAATTTAACATCAAAATAGATATTTTATATAATTTTTAAATATACTCATAATTCTATTTTTATCATGAATGTTTAGAACATATAAACTGTAGATATAAATTGATGTAGGTAACTATTAGGTAGTTATATGCAGTTACCTACATGTTAGTTATATTTCAACATATGTAGGGGAAAGTGGGGTAATGCCAATCGCCTAAGCTTTTTCACTTCTTCAGAAAATATTATATATTTTTTTGTAACAAAAATGAAGTCAAACATAAAAAACTTTATATACTTCCATTATAATAAAAATAGCTGTAATTGTAAATAAGGTTGGCTTAATAATTTTGTTTATATTTTTGATTATACATTAATGTAATAATTATAGTGTGGGGTACTAACAATCAGTGGAACAATTATTAAAAAAAAACAGTGTGGGGACAAATCATTTTTTCAATTATAATTTTTTTTAAATTTTATTGTTCTTTAAAAGACTACATACAGTTTTTACAGTCTGACCCATAACAGGTTTCGCATGCCCATTGAATCCATTGCCGCGAGGGTCCCCGTCTGGCCGTTCATTGTCAGCTCGAGGGTCCCCGTGTGGTCACTCATTGTCTTCCACAGTAGATCTGAGAATTGTATCGGCTGCAATAAAACCATCTTCTACAAAAACAGAAGGGTTGAATGGAAATATCCCTGTTTTCTCAAATTCTGATTGACATGTGGCTATCGATATTGGGGCGTACCTATGCTTTTTGAATCAGTTGTGGCAGATCATGATCAGTTATCCGTCTTCCCGATTGCAGTTTCATCATGAGATCACAATCTGTAGAAACGTGATTTGAATGGCCCAAAAACAGCAAAATCTAATGGCTGCAGGCGATGGGAACAATGAGGAGGTATTGTTAGAAGACTGATCCCATTTTTTATACAAAATTCACTGGCTGCCAAACTTACATGGCTTGTGTTATTGTCCAATATAAGTAAGACCGGATTTAAAGAATTCATATTAGCGCTCTTAGCAAAGTGTTCTAATCACACTAGAAACAAATCCTCATTAATCCACCCCTTTTTGGAACCGTGGTATTAACCCCTGGAGGACCATTTTTCATGAGTTGCTCACCAATTCTCTGTCTTGCATAAATGATCATAGGAGGAATCGAGTTCCCCAAAACATTCAAGCAAGCAACCGCAGTTGTAGTTTTACCTCTCTCCGCGCTTACCACTTTACCTATCTGCTTATGACCTTTTGGTGCTAATTGTTTCGATGGTATTTGTTCAGTATTGATTCCACATTCATCCATATTGTAGATGTTTTGTGGAAGAAACTTATTTTTCAATAATAAATGAGTCATATTTTCAAAAAAACATGTTTACTGAACTCCTATTAAAGCCAATAATACGAGAAACACTAGTGGTCTCTGGTTTACGAAGGGAGATTTGAGGATAGCGTTTTCGAAAGGCATAGTACCTACCAATCCTTTCCTGCAGCTTTATTTGTTTAATCAAGTGTGTGTGGGAGACCATGAGACTCAGCATATTCAAAGGCAACTCGCCGTATTTCTATTGGGGTAAGTCCATAACATATTTTTGCAAGGAATATTATACGATCTTTCAGGTCGTCCTCCGCATCCTTAGGCAATGTAGGGTACCTACCCAGTGATGGTCCACTTTCGTTCTGCGCTTTAAGTCGATTTTGTAATGTTGGTTGAGGTATACCATATCTTCTACTAGCTTCCCGCTGGCTGCAACCATTCCGAATATCATGAAAAGCATTTTGAAGATGCTCCGCTGTCCATGTTCCTCTTTTATTTAATTTCTTATAATTTCGTGGCATTCCTGAAATGAAATGCAATGTTAAAAGGGTAATACCAATCAGCTGCATCGTCAATGGGGTAATACCAATCAGCTGCATCGTCAATGGGGTAATATCAATCAGCTGATTGGTATTACCCCATTCACCTATGTTATCTTAAACAAATAATACTACATTTATATGCTTCCAATAAACTATAAATAAGCACACTATAGATTCATGAATACTGTATACTTCCTATTAATGGTAACTTTTATAAAATACTTTATACGTTTAAAATTTCACTTACCTTTATTTATAGCACCATTATTACAACGAAAAGTTAAAAAAATTATATATAAATTTTATTTCTATATAACTTTTCTCCTTGGAATTTCCAAGCTTCACATGATTATTGATTTGAGTTTGGATAAATATAACAGCCAATTACATTTCATTACACAACTAAATAGCTAAAAGTAGGTGATTGGTATTACCCACTGATTGGTATTACCCAACTTTCCCCTAGATATTATAGGCATATCGCTCCATCATATTTTGGGGAGCTGTGTCTTAAAGTTTCCGACAAAACTAGACAAGTTATTAATTAAAAAATTTCCGACAAAGTCAAATTTGCAATATTTAAAGAGCTCACCCTACACCCCCAAGATTCCCAGCAATACGTCGATGACTATAGCTTAGGTATATTAAACTATATAACATTATTGAATTTAAAGAAAATTTTACAAATATTTTGATTAATTTCTCTATAGGTATCATATTGCAATAACATCCATATGTATATTATATTAGGTCATTTAAGTAGGTAGGTATGTCTTAATTATTTATTGTCTTTATATCCTTCAATCAGCTAATAAGAATGACCTTGCTGTATACCAACGAGCAACACCAACTTCCCATACATTGGATTCAGCTGACCAATCAGGTTGTGGCAGTTCTCTGACGTTATCAACCAATCAGAGTTCACCTTCCTCCAATGGTGGTGGTAGTTACGCGGTGGCAACGGACGACTGCGAAGCTTTCCAACACTACACAGTCTCAGCGGCTGAAAGTCCTGCTGAGGTGGAGGCCGCATTTTTGGTACTGATTCGGCAGGCCTACATCCAGTATGTAACCCGAAGGAAAGCGTCATCCCTCACCCGTGCTATTGGATCGATATTTAGCAAGAAGAAGCATGCTGAACATAGTCCCGGGAAAAAAACGGCTCTTGTTTGACATAACTTGACATTTATTGAGTGATATAGAAACATAAATTTGAAATATTATAATCTTAGAAAAATCATCTGTATTTTGCATTTTACTATTTAAATATAAGCTAATAATATAAAAATGATTTCGCTAATAAAGTCTATGGAATCTTTAGGTACATATGAAAAATGTCCAGAGTCATATTATAATTAAAGTCAATTTGTAGAAACAGTGTAATGCGTTCATGGTAAATATGATTTTTTTAAATTTTTAAATTAAACTAACAAGTGATAAAATAAAAAACACAGAATGAACTACTTTTCGACACACTTGTTTTACTTTAAAATGTAACAATATTTAGGGGCATATTTTTAAAACAAATGATTAGACTATTTTTGATAATTTTAGTAAATATTTTTTAATGTTAATATACATATACATATATATAATAAGTAATAATAATAAAATTATATATTTACAGAGCGCATTAAATCCAAAGATGTAATGCGGTATATATATAATATTTTTCTTATAACAACATTTCTTCTGACTAATCTTGCTAGATAGCACATGCGATATGAACAATTAGTTGAGTCAGTTTATCACAATTACACATTAACATTATTATATACTGATAATTTGTAGCTAATACTAAATAATTGCTTCCAAGAAAAAGTTTTTAAGTCAGATTAAAATGATGGCATTTTTTAAAAAAGCAGTCTTAATAAATGTTATATACATTATTCCATTGCTTTTATTCTTTGATAAAATTATTGAAAACAAAACAAAATAACCTGATTCAGTATTGAGCTATTTGCAATCGCCGTATATTTATATCGATAAAGTAACTGTACAACATCTTAAAATATGAAAAATAATAACCGGCCTAGATAATTAATCTATGAAGCAATGCAATGCATAGTGGTGTTACATTATATCATACTTTACTCACACATATCATAAACTGTACACATTTAAATGGGGAAGGGTAAATAGCTTAAATATTTGTAACCGAGCGACCACAAATACACAAGTGAGGGGTTGAATATCATAGATAAACCTAAAATAAAGAGGTATGTATTAAAATAATAATATACAATATATATACCGTTTTTATGTATAATGTGTATTTAGATATTTATGTATATATGTATATTATGAATATAAATTATGAAATGGTGGTAATTGTCAAATTTCCATATTTCCTAAAAGTGGTGTTGAAATATTAATAGTCCTTATTATTTATCTTGCTGAGCATTTTTTGGTTTCATAATGCCAAGTTTTCGACCGAGCCATTTCATCTTTGCAATCACCTCCTCCTGCATCAGTTTGAAGCACATGGCGAACACAGAAAGTCCAATGGCCACATAAAGCGAGAGAATAATCAATTTTTCTTGGGGATTATCAGAGTCGATTTTTGTGCCTAAATTAGTCAAAATAAGATAATAAATGTGAAATTTCCTAATCTATAGAAATTCTAAAATACAAGTTACTTGTAAAAGTTTTGGTATTGAAAAAAATAACTATTGTTGTCAATTAGCAGTATTACAATAAGATATATACATACAATTATATGAAAGAATTTAAAATCGGAACGTCTGTAGATATATATATTTCCTCTTTTAATGAAGACACAATTGCAGCTGTTATCAATTTGTGGGTATTTCAAAATCATACTAATACAAAGTCTTGAATAATAATATAAAATATATTTTAATTATTTTAAAATATGATTAATTGGGTTTGGTTAATATCTCTATACATCGACTTTATTTATGTAAAATATTTGTTTTCTAGAATTGAATAAACTAGATACTTGTTTAGAAAAATTAACACAATATACATACTTCAGACAGTATAGGTAATAACTAATTATATATGTTTATTAAGATAAATGTAGTTTTCTAACAACTAATTATAAGAGAACAGAACGGTACTTTTTTACAGACAAGTCTCGATTTTTGTTTTAAACTTGTCTTAAGAAGAGGAGAAATAATTTTAAAATAAAATGTATGATTATGATTTCCAATAAAATAATAATTCCTTATCAAATTCGAAAAAAAGAATATGCAGAAATGATTATTATTTTTCTTCCTTAATACGAATGTTCCTAAATACATTAATTGACGATTAATTAATACATTCTCTAAATTATTCCTAAGACATTTGGTCAGTATAATGGTCAGACCTAAATAAAACTGTAAATTAATTAACAAAAGTAAAATTTTAAAAGTATGCGTACATATTAATTGATTAATGTCCAGGTTGAAATATATGTAGATGTTTTGCCTTATTGATTAATAAGTAAAAAAATAAAGTGAAATATACTTTGCATAAAAATATCTCTAGTTTTATGTCTAAGTTACTTAAAATTAAATTTCTTGTTTTCGATTTAAAAATGCAAAATTGCTTTGTTTTTTATGTTAATTTTAACCGCTTTACAACTTTGTTTTTTTGTTTAACAGAATTATAGTAAAAATATATAATCATTAAATATATCTCAGCAAGTATATATGAATACATTTTTAATAGGTGTTATCATATAAATTTTGGTCTATTTTTGTCTAAATGTCTGTCTACAAACAAACAAAAAATAATCTTTCATAATATGTACCGCAAAAATTATTTAATAAAATCTTACTAAAGCGTGTCATGCCAATATTGGATAAATTCCTTTGGGAAGAACAGAATGGCTTTAGTGTATGTCGACTTTCGCAAGCTTTTGATTTTATATCTCGATCTTGTCTGAAAAAGTACTCATTGCTTACAAAATACCAGATATTCTAGTAATTTCCATTGTAAGCCTGTACGAAAATATGAAAATACGAAAGTCGTGTTTCTCATCTCTAAAGGCACCACCGAGAAATTTACGATAATGTCAGGAATCCTCCAAGGTGAAACCCTCGCACCTTTACTCTTCGTCTTACTTCTTCGCACTGCTATACCAACTGATGAAAATAGATATCAACTACGTCGACGAAGAAGAAACGCTTTCCGAAAGAATCAATATCACTGCTAGGATTTTCCGACGACCTCGCACTGCTCTCTCCATTGCTACTAGCAGCACAGCGTATGCTTGACAACTTGGTCAGAGTCGCTGTATTAGTAGAACTTCAAATTAATGCAAAGAAAACCGAAATCCTGATTGTCTCAGCAAACCTCGACGCAGAAATTACATACTCAGATATCACCACCGGTGGGAAAGTTACTATACCACACTGCACGAAATTCATTTACCTCTGCGGACAAGTACCCAAAATTCACAGACAATTAAAAAAAACGACGCAGACAAGCCTGGCAAATTATGGAGCGATTGAAACCAGTTTTTCATTCTCTAACATTGACAGAACACTGAGATCCTGACTATTTACATCACTCGATGAAGCCGTCCTGCATTATTACGCAAACACGGAATATAGCAAAACTTAGAGGGGCTTGCGATATCCACTGGCCAGAAACAATCTCCAACAAAACGCTATACCAAAATACAAGACTAACACCACTTAGTTCCCTGCTGCGGAAAAAACGTCTTCAACTCGCGACACACATTATTTGCTCCGAAAAATATTGCAAGCAATCAGTTCAACAGGTGCTGATGTGGCATCAAGAAACAACGCCACGGAAAGGTCAAGGAAACCGGACAAACTACGTGGAACAACTTCTATACGACGCAGGCCTCCAAAACAACACTCAAGGTGTCAGTGCTTTCAGAGAAAAATCGGAAAAGAGAAACATTTGACAATACTCCATCTCATATTACATATAATTAGTGTTGTATTATTATAGTGTATGCATGTAAGTGTGTATATGTAGACATCCTATGTCTAATGCAATTAAATTTACACTAAATGCAAGTATTACTTAACAAATTATTATATCAATTATTTTATAGTATATTCATAATTTTTTTTAAATTGGCAGAATTTTTATGAAATTTTTCATTATTCGTTTTGCTGTAAAAAAAGAATAACAGTACTTTATATTTCTATGCAAAAGCTCATTACTAAACTTAAGCTATTATTTAATTCATAACGGTGACAACCTTGATATAAACTTACCTGGCACTATATCTCCAAAACCGATAGTAGAGAGGGTTATGAAACAGAAATAAGACCACTTGAGGTAGTCTGTATCCTCCCAGATTGTGAACACCACTGCTCCCATCACAATGTACGTTGTCATGATAGTCAGGGAAAGGCTGATTGGCACCGTCACCTTCTTGATACTCCGACGGGCCGACAGCCTCTGACGCTCTTCCCAGGATATCCAAGAGTCATCGTCTGAGTCAAGTTCTCGGCCCTCAGATAGATAGCTTAGCCTCTTGGGTTTGTGCATGGCCAGCAGAGCTCCATATGAAAGAGTAGAACTACTGTCTGAGAGACTCATAGTGGTTGCGTAGGGGTTCCCCACCAGCTGAATGTTCGTCTGACTAGAGGCCATGGCATTGAGGTGGTGTTGATGAGAGCCATGATGGTGATGGTGGTTGTGGTCGTAGCTCTCGTGGTGATGATGGTGATGACTTCGATGTTTCTCCTCCTTGTAGCTACTTTCCAGTGTCTCGACTTTCGCCCGTTTGCGTTTCCTTGATATCCGTGGTTGCTCGATAATAATGGCGTGGTGATCTTCATCGGAAGAACTGCTGAATGCTTCAGCACACTAGAGAGAAAAATGGATTAATATTAAAACAAAATTAATTCGTTGAGTAGTATTTATTTATATTTGATCCAGGGCTATTGATATTTTATAAAGTTGCAAAAGAAAGATGTATTGTAACGAAGTCAATATTTAGATCATATCTCTATGTGTTGCGTAAACTATCTTTATTTAACAGTAGTAGTAAGGATTTGTGAACAGGTTTAGTAATTAAATCATTTAAATAAAATTTAAATTGTATATACAACTCATGTTATGTACCTTCTTGGAACATTAATATATTTGTATAATAACTTTCTTATTGGATTCTTTCTTAACCTTTACATTGTAAGACATGTTTATCGTAATACAAATTTCACATGAAAAATTATAAACTTAAAAAAATAATTTAAATATACATTATATTCGATTTTCAGATCTACTGCACTTTCATTAATAGAATTGTATATGGCTAAATTTCCTTAAAATAGATTTAAATAAATAATAAATGTTAATAATATATTAAATACATTTATTTTATTTTAATAAACTAAACAATTTATAAAAAAATTGTTTCTGACATCAATTGCTTACACAACATTAATTTAAATATGCAATACCTAACAATTACTTATTTTTAAATTTAAAAATGGAGTCCCTATAATTACGTTTCCGAAATAATAGAAATAAATTCAGTTTACATATTTTATATTTGTTTTGAACAACTCTTAACAAATTTGATTAAATATATATACTATATTCATTAACTCTACAACTTAACTTAAATAATTCTTACTCTATTTCTCTACCCCTTCGAATGTACTTGTACAATTGTTGTGTATTGAAATAATAATAATATTACCCCTGTGAATTATTTGACAGGGGTAGGCTGAGGTAAACACTAAATAATTTCATTATTATTTGAATGATAAGATATTTTCATAAATAAATATTTAGCTTAATGTTCGCAGAAGTATGAATTTTAATACTCTAATAAAGCTATAATTTTTAAACTACTCTAACTAAGTGAAACAAACTTTTTTTGCTATTATCCATCAAACAAATATTATCCTTGTAATATTTAAACACAAGCTCACAGAAGCAATGGGCGTATCTTCCTCAGCATCTACCGAGAGATCATCCTCAGCAACCAAGTTATGCAGAGTCGAACTCTCCGATGAGTTATCAAGATCCCGAACAACACAGCGATTCTCAAAGATGTGCTCGATCTGATAGCGTGGTGGTCTACTTCGATGCTGCGAGGTTATCGTACCGTCCGAGTATTCCGATGCGCCGGCATAGCCTTGCGAGGAGATTTCCGGTTAAGATATCAGAGGACTGGTTGGCCGACTATGACTCGCCTCGGTGACTGTGTTGGTGATTGTGGTGGCGACTTCTGTAAACTCGATCTCATCTTCTTCAGGATTCACAGAAGGAACAACACTGGATACCCCTCTTTCATCCACCCCTTCCTCTAGAAACTCGATTTGGCAAGTCTGTTGTTGAAGATTATCGCACGAACCGATCTCTAGATCGGGATCAATATCGCGCCAGTTTATCAACGGTACACCGCGCCGCTCTTTTGCACGTTCTCGAATCCGCTCCACGCGTCGCTTATGGCGTTCTCGAGCGGGGAGAAGTTTTGCATAGCAGTGGAACTTGCGGTGATGTACGGGCTCTTGGTGTGGCAAACTTGGACACGAATTGGTTATTATACCGGGAATAGCTGCCTGTCCCGCGGCCCCATGTAGTCGGCCACCAATGTTGTTTGCCTCCTTGAGCCCCTCACTCACCTGACTAGTCGTGTCGCCCCTAAAAGATGTCCGGAAAGAGAAGCCGTTTTTTGGTCCGTTTCCCGTTCCACCGTAGCGCCGACTCAGTCCATTCTCTTTCTGCCGAAAAGATTTGGTTGAGTGGCGCCAGAGTTTTTCAAAACCGGTCCGACAGGCACGTGAGTAGATAACACGAAAAACGTCGGCGAGGTAATCACCAATGTTAGTAAGATAAAGGAACATGAGCGGGATGCCAAAGAAAGCATAGATCATTGTCACAAACTTTCCCAGGTTTGTCTTCGGAGCTGTGTGACCGTAACCTGTGGGGATAATACACAAATACGAGTGTCAGACTTTGTGTTTATCTATTTAACGTTTAGGATAACATTTTAAACAACAAGAAATGATTAATTTATTTCGGATCCAATAAAACAATATTTCCCTATAATTAAATGAAAACTTAATGAATCATCAAGGCGAATACATTTTACGATGTAACTACCATGAATATTAGGTAAAAACAGGTAAATGCAATGAATATACTGTAAATATTTCATACCATGTAAATACCATTCATAAGTAAACTTACTATCTTTAATTATCAGTATTTTTCACAAAAGTTATTAAATCTAATTTTTATATATAGTTATATATTATGATAAAATTATTTTTACACTAACATTAATATAACTAATTTAATTACATCATTATTAATAATACTAATAATAATATTAATTACAGTAGATAAACCATATTTCACATAGCTTTTCATGTCGATTCTTTAGTTTCTTTGTAATAGTTATTAAATTGATTTATTGAAAGCTAAATTAAGTTGTTAGAAATTTATTAAAATTTGGAATACAAATACCTATCATTATTTAATTGCGATTAGGATCTCCTTAGTTTCGCAAAATTAACCTTACTGTAACAGCTTATGATTTTCTCAGAAGATAGTTTTGAAATTTAAATGTGGCTTTGGAATTTCATATACAAGTCAGTGTAGGGAATAATTTTATTCTCTCTCTCTTTCTCTGTCTCTCTATCCCCAGATTAAGAAGATTATTTGAAGGATATGTCATTCAATAAGTGTATGTTGTGAAATATATTTTACAATAACATATATATATAGTGGAATCATTAATTAATAATAAACCAATTTCTATTAATAAACGATCCTTGAATTTTTTCTGACTATAAAATATTATCTTTGAAAATTATGTCATAGTTTTAAGGTTGTAATTTTAGTAATAGTATTAGTCAGGGGCGTAGCCAGGATTCGTCAAGGGGGGGTGCGCGCTTCGCTAGTAATTTTCCGACAATATATTTGTTTAATAAACTGAATTTTTACAATAAGAGATTACAGTGTATTGACACATTTGTATTACCCAATAAAAACAAAACACATTGTATGTCAAAATATATAATTTACAGGTTTATTTAAATTACAAAATATCAGTATACCTACTTTGTGAATATAATTATTATTTATTTATATATATATATATGGTATTAGTATTAATGTACACAGAAATACTAGTTAATATGTTTACTAATTTTAAATAAGACAATACATACATACACACATATATAAAATATATAATTATAGACCTAGTGCGTGCAACATAATATAACATATACGTAGTACGTTAGCGAGCAATATACATGGAATTATACTGTATTAGATTTTTGAGACATTGTGTCCAATTAAAAAACTTCATCACTTACTTAAAAAGATTATTATCATGATAAAAGCATCAGGAAGCAATGCTGATATTATTTACATAAAACACTAAATTCAACATTAATTTCTTAGACAGAGTTTTTATACAGCTTTAACTAAAGTTTCAAGTAATACTGTATATACTCAATATTCAAAATATTTAGCCGGAAAATAGTGGATGGTGCAGTAACATACGCCTGGGCTTTGTGGATGCAAACCTGTTCAAAACTTTATTCAAGTCCAAGTTACCAGAAATGTCTTTGTGGGAAAACAACATCAAGAAAGCATTGAGTCTGTCACCGGTCATGGAATTTCTCCTGGCGGATTTTATAAAATCTAAAGACGAGTTGGCCCTCTCCACAGTGCACGAAGTGACTGGCAACAACAGCAGAATCCGAAGTATTGTGGTGATATTAGGGTAAATAGTAGAATAAATATGTAGTTTGGGATGGTGCAGCGTGTCAACTATTGTTCCCGGTTTCTCCAGATCACTCCCTTCCCATGACAGTTGCCATCTGTGTATCTCGGATCGTAGTTCTGATGGAGATGGCAGGTCATCCCAAAAGTAGATTTCAAGTTCTTCAATAGAATTATCTGATATCAGGGTCAGATTTTGGGGTAGTATTTTCAAACCCATTGTTGCCAATCTAGTAACAGTAGAAAATCTAGATTCCAATTGTCCAATGAGTTCAGAAAAGTACTGTCGAAATACAGTAATACGATAATATTCTTCTGGTGTTGAATTTGGCCCCATACTGTGATTTTCTCGGAGAGTTTGGCGACCACACAAACGAGGTTTCGTTATTTCTGTGCTAGAGATAGCAGCCTTTTTCTCCATTTCTCTGAATATTTTTTGGAATGATTCGTCGCTGTTGATAACTTCTTGGATTTGGACCTTTTTCTTGTTTATTTCATCAAATGATGATATAACTTCCATTGATGTCCCTTGAAGAAGCTTTGTTAAATCGTATGTGTAGAGAAATGAATGACGAACAGTTTCAAATGCTGCCAGAAACTGAGAGCTGGTAATGGTTGTCAAATAACCATTTGCATCAGTTAGGGTTTTTCTGTCCCAAGCTTCTAAACCACTGGAGACCATTTTATCGAGGCAGTTGATTAACGGCTCATACATCTCATGCACATCTTGAAAAATCTGGTGCTTTTCAATCCATCTGGTTTGGCAGAGAGTTTTGATTTTTGTCTTGGATATCCTTTTGTTTTTCTCGTTTGTATAATTAAATATTTCAATTTCTGCCTCTAGCGCACGTTCGCGTTTAGGGGAAGCATTGAAAAATCTGCCGAGTGATGACAAGTTTTCCATCATGGAAAAAACTGTCGGTGTTTTGGCTGAATGCACCATAGCAAGATTTAAGTCGTGATTGGCACAGTGTATGTAGGGTGCTTTTGGGTTGATTGACGTTATTCTTGCTGCACATCCTTTACTTGCTCCAGCCATGTTTCCTGCACCATCGCAATTTTGCCCACGAACCTGTTGGATGTCTAAACCTTTTCCATCGATAAAATTGATAATTGTGTTGGCAATCGACTCTCCAGTTATAGACGAACATTTTTCAAATCCCAGGAGTCTCTCAATTGGCCTGTCATCTTTGGTATATCGGATGGCTATTCCGAGCTGCTCCCAGTTTGACACATCTGTTACTTCATCACCTATGATGCTGAATTTGGGGCCAATCTCTTGATCCTTGATTTCTTTTATGATTACTGATTCCACTTCCTCTTTTAAACTATATAAAATTTCGTTTTGAGCAGTTGGTGACAGATAAGTAGCATTTTTCTTAGCTGTTTTTAGATGAGCATCAAGCTGGCTATCTCCTGATTCAGCTAATAGATGAAGCAGACCACGAAAAACGCCACTTGTTGCATTTTCACCCTCAATTATATCGCCGTGATCTCGTTTGCCGCGGGTTGGCAATCCATAATTGGCACAAAACAAAAGGGGCCGCATAATGGCTTTTATCTTCTCTCTGTTTGTTTCGACAATCTTCATTTCTGCATTCTGCATTGTCATATCAATCCGCTTATTCGGGTTTCTTATATTTTCTAATAAGCTATAAAGCTGGGTTTCAGCTGTCTTATGTTTCTCGGAGGAGGCATGTTTGGCTGCAGCCGAATTCGTTTTTTTGAAAGCTTTGTGCGGTCTGCTAATCCAAAGTTCAGAATGTCTGGAATCAAATTTTCCATCATGAGGGAAAAAAATGCACGCCAAACAGACAGGGCCATTTTCGTTTTTACAAAAGTACATCCAGGGATAGTCGGTGAGATATTTGTCATTAAATGATCGATTGCTAAATCCTGTTTTCTTTGAAGTATCAGTAATTCTTTTCGTGTCATACTTAAATGAATTGTCAGGCTTTCTATTTTCATAAAATTTAAGTTTTGCGATGTCCGTTGTAGAACTATTCACCGAGAAAATAGCATCAGGAGTAATACTATATTCTGAGGGCGTAGCCTCGGTTGGGGGCATAGCTTCGTAGGGGGTCGTAACCTCACCGGCTAGGAGCGTAGTTTCGGAGGAAGGCGTAGCTTCACCGACTGGGGGCGTGTCTTCGTAGGGGGGCGTAACCTCACCGGCTAGGAGCGTAGTTTCGGAGGAAGGCGTAGCTTTACCGACTGGGGGCGTGTCTTCGTAGGGGGGCGTAGCTTCACCGGCTGGGGGCGCAGCTTTGGAGGAGAGGGGCATAGCTTCAACGGCTGCGGACTTAGTTCAAGCAACTGTGGCTGTGACAGAGGCAGCAAAAGGATTAGCTGGGACGCCGGGAGTCTTAAATGGAATGACCTTATGTTGTTTTACATAATCTGAATGATGCGTTTCATTGTGTTTTCGTCTATAATCACTGTCAAACACTTTGTCACAAATCAAACATTGAATCTTCACTCGTTTTGCTCTGGGAGGCATCTGAAAATAATTTAATAATTTAAAGAATTAATAAAAAATTCTATCTAAAAGTGCACTTAATATAAATGTGTCCATAACTTTTTTACTAAACAATTTGGGGTGTTCTATTTACAATGGCTGTTTAGGAAATTGAATTTCGCACATTTGGAAAAAATATGGTTGTGACCCATGCTATATTTGTTAAAATGCCGATTTTTTAACATAGTCATTTTGCAGTAACATTTATTTTTAAAAAGATTGTGTTTTTGCATAGGAATTTCGAATTATACAAAATAGGTAGCTATACTGCATACAAAATTAAGCGACCATTATTGTTATTGAACATATATACTAATTTGACAAAATTATAAAAGAGACAACTTATAATAATTAAACAATAATAATCATTAATTGCTTACCGTAACAGCTAATGCAGCCGAATTTAAACTTTTCGCCAAAAGGAAATTTACAGTACTTATTTGTTAAACAACAATAAGCACTTTATGTTGCCATTCACTAGAATGCTTCTGATTGGCTATACTTCAATGCTCTATCCCTCCCCCCTTCTTTACTCTATTATATAGTGGCAACATCTCAAACACGCCTATTAATAGTGAGTCATCGAAATTCTGTGTGCAAACGACGATATGTGTTATACACATAGAGAAGGGAATATAGAGATACTATGAGCAGGTAGCCACATATATATTTGTAAGCTAACAATAACAGCTAAATTATGGCATATGACTCACGATCGATAACCCTTGCCATTCACACTTTTGCCGAGACTTTCTCACATCACTTCGGCAACCTAATAGTATCTCTATTCCTTTGTTCTCTATGGTTATACAGGGTAATTGGGTAATTCCAAATTCTATTGTAGAAGTACAGTCACTACTGATAAACGCAGAGAAATAAATACTTTTATTGGTATATTATTTACTCTGCAATAATAAAAGAACACATATAAACATTATGTAGTTAAATTAAGTTTTTAATGATTTCGGAAATATCCGAAAATATCTCAAATTTCCGAAAAATTGGATTTTGGAGGGGGGAGCCCGGGCTCCCGGCGCTCCCCCCTGGTTTATTCCATGACATGAACCGCTTTAGATTTTAATTACTGTTTTATCCACGATCATAAATTATAGGTAAAATGCAACGAAAAATGAGGAAATCAGTTTAAAATTCAAAACAAGGTGACCTATAATTATTTTTTAAGTTGAATTCTATGAATAATTGGATTTGAGATTTTAATGTGACAGATATGAGAGGTGGATAATAAAAATAATGATAATGAACATACTAGCTATTTCATGAACAATATAAACACTAAAACCGTATTAGCAGCTTCATATATATTTTGTTTATTTCTATATAAAAAACACTATATGTACGCACTATAGGGTTAATAATCAAAAATTAATAGCCGAAATTAATATATTTTTCATCCGATATATTATATGAACTAATTGCTATATTTCTCCCAAATAAATACCTACTTATTTTACCAAATGTCCGTTTTACTTGATAATAGGTATATTCTATTTATGTAGGTACATATATTTAGAATACCTACCTCACTACATTATATCAGTATGAGTTAGCACTATAAATAAAATCATTATCCAATTGTATCTATATAAAATGTCCCGTTTAATATAAAAATGTTAGTTGTTCAAGCTGAAAAGCTATAAATACATACATATATACAAATTAAAAAAATGCATTATTTCGTAAAAACTAGTTTTATCACCTAATCAATGTGAAGCTTTAACTACTAATTTATCTTAATTTATAAATATTTTCTACTTTATTGTTATATGTATGTTAACAAATATTATCTAAATATTATATTTTATTGCCTTAATATATGTTTTATTAATGGGTATATTATATCATTTAAATTGCATCGGTAAATATTCCTTGTTTCTTATCATTTTCGTACTTTACGCTATAGTTTCAAGCATCTTTTGCCACCCAGACGTTTTGATTGGCTGATTTTTTTTTTAATTCCCTGATAACACTTACTTAAGCTTATATTGATGTAGCGTGCGCAGTCTAGTTGTTCTATTTAAAGTCTATGCTTCACACTTTGGTTTAGATTAAATTGGTTCAAACTAAGTTTAGCCATAGACCACATTTTGAATTTGATTGACACTTCACCCAAAGAAATTATGTGTGGGAAGCAGCTCTTTTGCTAAACTGATACTCAACTTAGTTTAGACAACACATATTATAGTATTAGGAAACTTTAAACCAATTTTAAAATGATCAAAACTTTGGTTTAGAAGTATTTGAGGTAAACATTAATATAAATTTAGTTATATTTAACATAAAATTATGGGTATTTTAATACCAGAAACAAATTACATCTAATATGATTTCAGAATTTTTGCATATTTTAATTAAAATGAATGGTAGGGTATATGAAGCACTTTTATTGTTTAATTATAAGGTTATTCTTTAAAGCATATTTATAATTAGAAGAAATTGGCATCATATATTTATTTTTAATGAAACAATATTATTCTTATGATATTTAAGAATTTATAACATTCATTTCTCATTAAATGTCAAGTATAATTGCTGCTGACATAGCCTCTGCTATTCCGAGCGCATTTTATAAATAAATAAATATTATTATAATTGATATATTTGATATATTTGACGAGCTTCATAATTTAGGAACCTCAAGGGAGACTGAAAGTAACTTATTCATATGACAAACATATACTTCCAACCATTAGCTTTTATATACACTTGTACCTTATCTGCAAGGAGAAAAGTCACAGTCATTCTCCATATATAACTCAATTTATTAATGTGTATAATAAAACCAACCGAAGTCAATTGTTGAGTTATAAATGATGTTTTAGGTAAAGTATAGGAAGATTTAAGTCACACAGTAAATGTACTATCACTAAACTTGATTAAACTTTGTATAGAGTGAAATTTGATGACTCACCAAGTACAGTTATCGAAATTTAAAATTCTAAACAGTTTAAAATAAACTTCACACTTTTGCTTCAATTATGTTAAGAAGAAATTCCACCAACTTTTTAAAGTGATTCTATTGAGCTGCTGATAGGTGACTGCTATCTGTTTATATACATACATTAAATATAAAGTTTTTTGTATCATATTTATTAATAGATTTTATAATTTGTAAATAAAAAGTTCCTAACTGTGTTGTTTGGGTATTTTTTTAGGAATTTTATGTTTTATTAAATTGTAGTTAAACATATTTTATAAGTGTAATCACATTTAAAATATATTTCCATATAGTCATATATATATAGAGAGAGAGTTCATAAATAGAATGTTATTTTTGTGAGTATTATTTTGAAATATTTTTAAAATAAATATATTTTTAATTTGTTTTTATATACATATTTCTGGTATTTTTCAGTGTTTTTCAACAATGGCCAGTATACTCATGTTCCCTGTTGTAATAGAACTGAATTTGCATGAATTTTTTCTGGGCCACTAATGCCACAGAAATGTATATGAAATAGCACCATGGCTTACTGGCTACACAATGCACAACTGTAATGGAGTGATTTAGTGTCCTAATGAAAAAAGGGCAAATGGGGGTAAGATGGAGATATTCTTGTCAGGATTGTTGCAAGGATGCATCAATTCAGTCTGACAGTTTTTTTGGGGTGGATCAAAGTTCACCTTTGAGCAGATTATAGATCTGCTCAACATGTATTCATACAAGACAGCCTCCACCAAGAACCTTATACATGTGAGTCTCATATAGTGTCAGAAGCAGTGGTGAATTGGCACAACTATGTGTGAGATATTATATGGAATATTTTTTGCAACATCCTCTGGCAATTGGTGGTCCAGGCCATGTTGTCAAGATTGAAGAATCTGCATTTGTGTACCCAAAAAAGCACAATGCTAGCCGCACTGTCAGAACTCAGTGGGTTTTTGGTGGTCTCAACAATGGCACAAAAGAAGCATTTTTAGTGGCAGTTCAATGTAAAGATGCTGACACTCTCTTACTGGTACTCCAACTGTATGTTCTTCCTGAAACTATGGTTATTTTGGGTCTGTGGGGTGCATACAATATGATTATTAACTTAGGCAATCAGCACTTGACTGTCAACCATTCACTGCATTTTGTCAATCTAATAACCTATGCTAAAATAAATAACATGGAGGCAATGTGTAGCTGCCTAGCAATAAAACAAAAAGAAATGTAGTACCCATCATATCTTATTGGTATCTCACCTCATTGAATTTATGTGGCATCAAGACCCCTTTTCAGATGCTCTTGAGCATATTTCTGAAGTGTACCCATTATGACAATCTTTTGTTTTTCTATGTTCTATTCTGATTTTTTCCTGTCAATAGTAATTTTATTTGTTTGATATTTAAAAAATATATATTTGTTTTAAATATTAAAAAATGGGAGAACTACTGAAAAATTATTAAAAATCTCATATTTTAAATATATGTGTTAGTTTAGAAACCTTTAGACCATACATTGTTTGAAAGTTTATAAAAAGCTTTATTCACTTATTCATAAATTTATCAGAATTTGATTTAATATTCATAGATGTCTATATTTGCCTTAATTGATGTTATGATCCTATGGTTATACCTTAGAATTACTCATTGAATTCTCCTTTTTCTGTTTAGTCAATACAAAATTTTCAAATTAGTAATATATAAACTGTAGTGATATATATTATATAATATTTAAATATATAAATTGATTTTTATTATGTTATAACTGTTCTTCTATTTAAAAGTTTTCTGACTTCGTTTTTAAAATATGCTATCCATTCATTTAAGCCAAAGGAGATCAATTACTCACCACCCTTAGATAATGTAAAAAAGCACTAGCCATATGCAAAATTCTAAGCATTGTACAAAAAAATAGGTTTTGTATGAATGAATGATCTCTTCTGATTTAAATTAAATATACAATGCAGCAAAAGCCTTCTTTTTTATATTAATGCCAATAGAAAATGTGTGTGTCACGGTTTGTAAAAAAACATTTATATACACCCCTGTTCATAAAAAAATGCAACCCCAATTTAAAAAAAAAAAAATGTGTTAATTTGTTTTATATAATCTTAAAATGTTTACAAATGATTTAATAAAATCGCAATGAATGGTACATTATCTCAACAATCTTTCCCACTAGTTTTGCATGCCTATACATCATTACTCAATGCAAATATACTTCAGTTCTCAATACAAAGTTAATTATCGATTTTCTACTGAGAATGTGCAGAGATGTGTGGTGTAAATACCTCTAAGTAGGTAAGTCATACTTATAACTGATTAATGTAGTGTGCAGAGAATGTGAAGGTTCAGAGAGGTGGTAATTAAGGGAATTAATGAGTGTGTGAGTAGGTATCTACTGTTACATACAGAATAATGACAACATACTTACAGTTTAAGTAATCCAAAAAATGTGTGATTGTCTTCCACCTCAAGTGTCAAACATAGACTGCATAATCTTGGTCTGATGGGCAAAATAGCTCACGAGAAGCTTCTACTGACAGAGAGGCATCACAGAACTCATGCAAATTGGACTCCAGATTAGTGACAAGCAGTTGTTTTCTCAGATGAAAGTTCAATTCATCTCATCACTGGTTACCAGCATAGGTATGTTAGACAGAGGGGTGAAATGGCTCTTCAAAAATAACCTATTTGCCTGCAGTGCACTCTTTAAATGGTGGCATCATGATCTGGAGTATATTCTTATTCAATGGTCTATATCCTCTTTGCAAAGTTTAAGGTTGATAGAATGCTGGTACTTACATAGACATCCTACAAACACATTTGGTGCCCCTTGTTCTCCCTGGAAGGCATCTGACATTCCAGCAGGATAATACAATATGTCACACAGCTTACAAGACTCTCAACTTCTTTGCCCAGCAGCAGATTGAGGTTCTTCCCTGGCCTGTTCTGTCTCCTGATCTCAATCTAAGTGATAATCTGTGAAGCCACATCTAATGTAAAGTTGATACCATCCCTGTCCAAGGTCTTAATGGTCACTGGGCAGCAATGCAATGTGTTTGGCAGCAGATATATGATCTCATTTCTTCAATGCCATGCTTAGTCCAGCAAGTCATTGCAGTAAGAAGTGGCTTAATTGACTATTAATGTTGTTCAATTCCCCCCTTTTAATTCCTTTTTGGGTACATAACAATGGTCCTCTTTGGGACTACTCCTCTATGATTGATTTCTTAAAACATGGTCTTAATTAATTTAAAAATATTCCATTAAATAATGTTACATTTTAACTATATTTAACATATTAAAATAACCAAAAATAGCAATTTTTAAGGGGGGTGGTGTTTTTAATGAACATAGATGTATAGTATAACCTATATTATATATATATTAACAGTGTCCTATCAGAGTCAACCTGATAATTGGTGAAAGTGTATATCACCTCTCAAAGGCAAAATTTCTGGCTTTATATATGACATACACCATAATGTCTAAATATTGACATACTTATTAAAAAAATCTGGCAATCTTGAAGATTATTTAATCTCTTAATTTTAATAATTTTTTTAATCCTATCTATCATTATACTTTTAATATGAAATAAGAATAATAGATTATGATCTATAAAATAAAAATGTACTATAAACATATATAAAAAATCATGTATTACAAAATATAAAAAGATTAGTTAAGGATAATAATGGCATATTTAATATAAGACATTGCCAAATATCATCTTCCTGTGAACATATTTCCAGAACAAATAACCACTCAATTATGATGTTTAACATTTAAAAAAATTGTAAGAAAAATTTGGAGCCCCTAGTGACAAAAATGTGTATCAAATGGTGGTAGTGCCATGGCTTATTGGTTACACAACACAACTGCCATGGATGTGATATGCCTATGATTTAGTGTGCTGATGCAAATAGGGCTGATGGAGTAAGATGGAGGTGTCCTCATTGGGATTGTTACAAGGATGCATCAATTTGTTCAGAGTTTTTTTGGAGGCATATCTAAGAGGCAGATACTAGATCTGATGTATTCATATTCATATGAGATGGCCTCTACAAAAAACTTTATGTGTGAGTGTCAAATGCATTAGAGGCAGTGGTGATTTGGCACAATTATGTGTAATATTTATACAGAACACTTTGTACAATATCCACTGGTAATTGGTGGTCCAGGCCATGTTGTTGAGATTGACAAGTCTGTATTTGTAGACCATAAGTAGAATGTTGGAACTTAGTGGGATTTTAATAGTCTTGACAATAATATGAAGCAAGCTTTTTTAGTGGCAGTTCTGTGTTGAGATGCTGACACAATCTTATCAGTACTGCAATGGTATGTTCTTCTTGGAACTATAGTTATTTCAGATCTGTGGGATGTGTATAATATGACAGGTAACTTGGGCTATTAGCACTTTCTGTTAACCATTCACTATATTTTGTCAATCCAGTAACCCATGCAACAATAAATCATGTGGAGTCAATGTGGAGCAGTGCCAAGCAATGAAATAAAAGTCAATGTGGCACCCATCATGCCTTATTGGTGTCCTATCATATAGAATTCATTTGGTGCCAGATATATAGTGAGGACCCTTTCTATATGTTCTTGGAGCATATTCATGAAGTGTACCCATTCTGATTTATTTTTGGCAATCCTATATTTTAGCTTCCCAAATTATTTCATTGAAATTTCCTGCATTAAATTATTTTAACGTGAAAATAAAATGTAAATTTAAAAAAAATTATATATCATA
>JAYRBW010076494.1:0-24798 GCA_036023295.1 Invenusta paracnida | reverse complement strand
TCTTATATTTTACTGTAAAAAACGGGAAAAAGTCGGGAATTTGATTTGCGATTCAAGGTGGGAACCCTGTTATTGTCTTATGGTCAATATCAATTCTCCTGGAACATTTTTAAGTGACTTTTTTTAACTTTATTTATGCAAGTAATATAAATATCAAAATGAATTATCAATTTAAAATAGTAGTGCAAAATTATTACACTAATAAATTAAAGCCATATAATAAAGACAACGTAAAACATTAATTCTAATTCATTTAAAAACAGTAAAAAAATGTGAACATTTGCAAAAAGAAAAAATACATAATATAGAAACGATGAAGCTTCAAAACATGTGTTCTAGTTTCTAACTTACTGTTCTCTTATTAATCATTGCGTGAGAACTTAATTTTATTGTTATGTTTTAATATAAACTTTCTTTCATTTTGTCAGGTCCACGCTGGGCATCATGGAACTTAGGAATATTTTTGTGCATTCGATGTGCAGGGATTCATCGAAATCTTGGTGTTCACATATCCAAAGTAAAATCAGTTAATCTGGATTCATGGACTGCGGAACAGATTGCAGTAAGTTCTATTTCACTATTTGGAAAGTATAAACGTATGTGTGGGAATTTATTAATATTTGCTATTGTGTTGTTATTAAAGCTGACAGTGGAAGAAAGCTATGTAATATTAAAAGAGCTAAAATAAGTTGATAAAAAATGTATGCATTAAAACATTTAGACAGTTTAATTTGAATGTCACATCAATTTGAAATGTGCATATTTAAATACATAATACAGTAAAAAGAAGCTTACATATATTACGTACTAAAATTAAAACATATTTACATTTTAGCATTTTTTAAATATATAATTGATTAATTATAGTTCACTTAAACATTAACTATGCGGAACATATTTAAAAACAAAAGATCTTCACTAATATTTTCTCATGTATATTATTGTGTGGTTGTTTCTTCCTTAAACAATAGTATTTAAATTTTTGTGTATACCAATTATGTGTATACCATTGTACGAGTATATAACAATTTATATGTTGAATATTGTTTACACATTACATTTGATGTTGATATAACAAAGTTCAAAGAAATCTTAATATATTTTCTGATGAAGCAAAATCAATAAAAAATAGTACAATTATAAGAATTGTGTAAATATGCATCTACATTTGTACAAGATTTCTTTTAACTCGATTCTACAAAAATGTTAGTATCAGCATTAATTACATTTTATATTACATTAAACAATAATCAAAATATCTACATAATATAGAATCTTGGTAAAAAAATCGTATGATGAGACAAATATCTAATAACCGGTATATGTATTATTGAATTTGTGAAGATTAATGTAAAGATTTATAAATCGAAAAATACATCGTATTGGTGTATTTTTTCCTCAAATAAAATAACCAATTTCTCGTTATTTTGTGTCTAAAATTAATAGTGGTTTTATGTATCATGATTTGTACACTTTTGGGCCATATTAGTACTGAGTCTACAAGAATCAAATTAATAATTAGTATAATATGTAAAATTGACATACCTGTCAAATACACATTAATAAGCTGACACTTAAAATCTATGAATTCGTCACTAGATGATGCAAGAGATTGGGAACAGCCGAGGCAGGGCAGTATACGAGGCCAACGTTCCAGACAACTTCCGTCGACCTCAAACAGACGTCGCTCTCGAACAGTTTATTCGTGCCAAGTACGAGCACAAGCGCTACATGGCGAGTGAATGGGTGCCCCCAAAACCCGACCCCTCGGCCATCCTCGAGGAGGTTTGCAAACTCGACAAGCGTCTGAGTCGTCCCTCTGGTTCGCCTGGGATCTCTACAAGCTCAGGTACAGCTGGAGGCAATTCCAACATCGTCAAACGGAGTATTACCGCCCCGCCTGGCAGTCTCAAGGCGTCGGGTAGCACAACACCCTCCACTGTCGTGCCCCGTCCTGTCGCCGGCTCCTCTCCTAGACCAATTGCTACTGACAGCATTTCATCGACGCCACCACCTCGATCCACTTCAGATGACCTCCTTGGCTTAGATACTCCCGCTTCTACCACCAGTGTTGATCAGTCACAGCCGCCGGCTATACATACCTCAGAGGACCTCTTTGGGGACTTTCTACTTACAAATGTTGGTTTAGCAGCTACCTCACAAACGGATTTGTTCTCTGGTGGGTCTGGAGAGGACGCTTGGGGAAGTTTAGCCTTGTCGTCTACATCTGCAAACACTTCTGGGGCAACAGGAACGTCCGAACCGGCTAAATCGACAAAGGAGTCCATTCTGGCGCTCTATGGCAATATGCCTCCCACATCTATGGCTCAACAGGGCGGCACTCAACAGCAACAGCTGGCGGGTCTCTTTGGAGGTGGAAATCCTGCGGGGCAGTCGGCATTTGGGGGTGGAAATCCTGCAGGGCAGAACGCATTTGGAGTTCATGCTGGAAATCAAGGTAACTTCGGTAAGTTTCCATCGCAGATCCGATTGAATTATATTCTATATTTAGATTAGAATTCTAGTAAACCACATCTACCTAGTCTTATTCTCGGTGGAATGAGGGAAAGCCCTATTTTTTCATTGTGTAAGTAGCAAATTTTAATCTCATCTCGTTTCTTTAATACGTTCATCTCAGTTATCCATATAGCTATTAAACACAACTTTCACTCATGAAATGTAAAGAAAAATGTTTTTTTGATTATTTTTGAAGTCTTAAGTAATATGCTTATAATGGGTATGTTTTCATTAGTTTTGGTAATACATCTTATATATTATAAGGACCGTTAAGTGTAGATAATTATCGATTTGGTTAAATATCTAGTTATTGCGATAAGGCGATTTCAGTGGCTAAGAGATAACAAATAAATTACATTTATGAATTTATAGAGAAACAGATTATAATTGTATATATATTCACTCCTAACTGTCATAAAGAAACTCATCTAAATAATTGAATTGATATTCACATTATTATTTTAGTAACAAATAAACACTGTTTATTTTTAACTAAATACGAGAGAATTAGAATAGAGTGAATTAGTTTTAATTACTGCATGTAATTTAGTTAATATTGTATATTTTATTTTAAAACGTTTTATATGGCTTTTTTGGAACAATAAAAGAGCCTTTCCGGTTCATTTTTATTAATGATCCAACAACCGATAAATACATAGTGAGGTGCCCCAGATACCAGTGTTTTTGAGTTTATGAAATTTAGTTTATGTTTTGGTAATTAATTGTAAATAACTGTATAACTAACACTTTTAGTTCGTTTTTAGTTTAACACTTTAGTCAATAAATTTCAAATTAGCCACTACTTTCAACAAGAATAGCAAATTCTTAAAAACGGAAGAGTTTACCGGAATACGTTGGCCATAATCTCCTAAATTAGGTAGTCTTAGATCTACTAAATCTTAGATAGTACGTTGCTCCTAAAAAACGGTCCTGCTCAACGAGCAGAATATACTACTTTCACCGGATCCAGCTTTTTTCAACTAACATTTTTAAGTACTGTCACTAAGTTTTTTTTTATCGGTATCGTTGCTTTTGGAACCATTTCTGCATAAATTTTAAACAGCTACTCCATTACTTACACTTTGATGGGAATTTATGGAATGTTTTCTCTTTTCTTTATCACTGATTTTTATCAGACGTAGCAGCTCATGCAAATGTTTTCTCGAGACAGGTTAAGATACACCTTTGTAGTTGTTTGAGCCTCTTTGTTTCTATTGTGATCGGAGGCTCTTGATCGTCGTCCTTCATATCTGTGAGCTAAGTCATGAGGAGGATTTAGTCGTATCTATCGGGAACTATAGGGTTATCTTCTTTCATAGAGTTGTGAGTGTACTGTGCCGCAGCTGTAATACTTTACACAATAATGTGGACTTCGCTCGGATTAAATTAGACACTGCATAAGAAAACCAGCTGTTTTAATATTTCAAATATTTGTTTAAAGCTATTCGCATTTTTTTCTGTTATGACGTCATATATGACTATTACATCATATCTTATCATCCGATTAATATTAAACAATCTTGTTTAAAGATACATTATGAGGTTTTTATATCTGTTGATAATGCATTTTGTAACTTAATAATGTAGGCATTAAAACCTTTCACTTTTAAGATATACTCCATTTTTAGTATTAACGCAATATATGACTATTATATCATTCCTGAATAACCTGTCAAATTAAAACCAAACAAATATTTTCAGATTCATTATGGTCGACTTTATATGATGTTGGTAATACATTTGTAGACTCAAACCTTTCCTTTTGGAGTTATTTGTCATTTTGTGTTAAGTATTGACCATTTTGAATTTTATCTATTTCAGTAACCCCAAGATCCCAAAATTGGTTTGATCGTTGTCCTGTCTGACCAATATTGTTGGGTACATTGTTATATAAAAAAATACGAAAAACAAACTTGGAAAAACATACACTGAAAATGTAATTTTACTAGTATAAAGGACCATACTATCAATGTTTAGTGATTAATGTGCATAATACACTTGAAGATTGACTACGCTCACAAAGTTTAAATATTTTACAAGAAAAGATCAGATTTTTAATTAAATATCAAACTACATTCGTTTAACCCTCTTTTAAGGGATATGGGTCATATATGACTCATAGTATAAAAGGTTCTATAAATCCTGCCTAGGGCTTTTAAATATTACTGGGTTTTTTTGTGTGCAAAAAATTAAAATGTGTCCAAGAGTCTAATTAAGCAAAACAATATAAATGGTTTCAAGATATATACCAATTAATAAAAATAAGATTTTTTTGGTTTAAATTGGTTTTAAAAATCTTATTTTTATTAATTGGTATATATCTTGAGGCACTCTAAGGGATAAAGATAGTTGGTATATGGTCTGCCGAAAATATTATGCATATTATTAAAAACGCAAATTTCTGAACGTTGAAAAGGCACAATTTTTCTTATATACACGGAAATTTGAACAGAGATGGATATGTTGATATCTTTAATAACCTGCAAGCTAGCTCTTCATAGTTTCTTACATATACATATAATGCCACATGTCATACAGTAACTACAACTAAACTTTTCTTAACTGAAGAAACTAATGCACTCCCATAATCTCCCAATTATGTCTCCCAACATATTATGACCAACTACAAGTTGACAATTTATGATTTCTACGAAATTTATACTGCGGCACAAAGTATAAGAAATTACATACCTGTTAGTGTTGATTTGATCGTCAATTTAACTACAATGATGTCAAAAGTCATTAATGCACAGAAAATTAATCCCTTATTTTCCTTATACATGCATCACAAAACGGCCCCTTTCTAGGCCAACACATAATGATTGATTGTCATATTGTTTTCGATATCTTGTACTATACTTATAAAATCTTACAGTATTATTATAATCTAAAAATTATAGCCAATCACTAGAATTCATAAAATATTTAAATGTAACTTTTTAGTGGTGGTGTATAATATATAATACAGTCTGTAGTTTGATTTACATAACTGATTAAATGGTAAGTTAGAAAAATTAGACTCTTAAACAATAGAAAAAGTATTTCGGCTAGTTTCGTCGAGTAAGGAACTGAATTATTTTATAATATATATTTACTATAATATGATTCTCTTTCCTACTTAATTTCTATTCGGAATAATTGTGTAATTTTGGTTTATATTATATGTGACTAATTCAATTCTCTTCTGCATTGCTCTAATCAAATTAATTGACCTTCCTTCTCATTGGTCACAATTTGTAGCTTACATATTTCAAGCATTATTATTAACATGTTTTAAATCATTTTCATTTCTGGCAATATCCACATAGTCGCAATATATTTTTTAGAGTATCGTTTCCCAGAATTTTGTTAATTTCTTCATTATTTCATATTCAAGGCGGATTCTGTGGCGGTTATACCCCTTCGAGCGGACTGCCTCAACAGTACAGCGGTTATCATCAGCAACAGCCAGGAAGCGTGCAGCAGCAGCAGCAGCAGCAGCAACAACAACAGCAACTAAATTTCCAACAATTCCAAGGTGGAGGGGGTATGCCACCCTCAACACAGCCTGGGCTTGGAGGTGGAGGGTTCGCCCAGCAGATCAACCCATTTTTTGGTGGCGGGGGTGGTGCGCAAGGGTTTGGTCAACAGCACGCCATGGTGCAGTCGCAGCAGCAACAGCAAATGTACCTGCAACAAGTAAGAGTTAACCGAGTGAGAATATTGTGATCAACAAATTTTAAGAGGGAAAATAAGGTTGAGTTTCCACTGTCAATGACCATTTGCACTAAAACAGGTTGTATTTAGTTGTATACAAGCCTTTGTATTTGGTTAAATGTATAGCAAAACAAGAAAAACAAAGTTACAAAGTAAAATTAAAAGTCAAACTATATTGTTCGCAATCTAATGTGGGAATCATAATGCTCCACCTGGAAATAATACACTTCTGGTGTATACATAAAACTATATTTTATAGTTGATATGTGCAATTTTAATTTCTAATTTCCTTTCACTATGACCGAAACAATTTTCGTGGTGTCCGCTCCTTTTGAATTACTATAATTTCGTGAATTTAAAGAATATTAATTTGACCATTGATTGATTAATACAAAAATAATGAAAATTTCATTTATTTGTAAACTAATTGAAATTCAAAAGAGTTAGTTATCCTCGACAAAGCACTAAACTGCAACCACATAAGGTGGTTGCAGCACCAAAAGCACCTTACCTCATGAAAAGGCCCTATATCAAGATAGGTCTCTCCTGATAGACATGTTGTATGGGCGCTGCCTGTAGTACCACACAGCCTGTGGTGGCGCTTGCCACCGCGCAAGTTATAAGAGGCCTTGTTGGGTATGTCCAATCTGTCAAAGGTTAAGAGAGTTTACCTGAAATTCTGGTGAAAAAATCTGTTGATACTGCAGATGCATAGCCAACCTGTGGTAGGGGTGATTCGTATTGTCAAAAGAGGACATTGTCCTTTTGTTAAATAAATATAGAGGTATTTTCTAAACTCAACAAAATTTTCCTCGTTTTTTTGCTATAACACAAAACTTTCTTAATATGTCAAAAAATTACTTTGGTAAAGTAAAAACTATTCATTAGTTACAGTTATTCCTTAAACAGAATAGGTAAATTGTTAAATCCCTTTGTAGTTAACTAAAAAATACAACATATTGAGATGTGCCCTAAGGACCCTTACAGCTTCCATGGAGAACACCAGGACTTGATTGGCAGCTATGTTTTCCAGTTTTGTTTCTTTTCTTTGAAGACGCTTGACCATCTTTGTTTCGCAAAGAAACGCCATTCTGATTTCTTCAGTCTTCTTTTGATTTTCGAGTTGATGAGGTGGAGGAGAGGGTTTTCTTCTTTTTGTCTTGTGGCTTTTTCGTACGTATAACTGATGCCACGGTCGCTCTGTCTTTGAGGGGCTGAAGGTTGACTTCGGTCATGACTGCTTCTGTTGGGGTGCTCTTTAGGAGGCCTGTACTGCATCGAGAGACTTTGGGTTGGATCTTTTTTAGTTTCAGGAATTGGGTGGCCGACGTCCATGCTGGGGTTCCGTACTCTAGGACTGGTCAGCGCATGGTCAGATAAGTGCACTTCAGCAGATGTTTGTTGAAGCCCCACGACGTACCCGCAATAGCTCTGAGCATCTTTAGTCTATTTTCCCCTTTTCCTGTATCTTCTTGACGTGTTCGTATGTTCATGTGTAATCTCCAGGAAGGTTGGGTGGGCGTTGAACGCAAAAGATTTACCATCGATATATATCTTCGGTTTAAGATTAACTTCGGCTTGGTCTAATGTAAACAGTGTGACTTCACACTTCTTGATGCTCAGGTTCAGAAGCCATTCTTTACTCCATCTATGTATGTATGTTGGTACAAGCTTCTTGAACCCACTCGGTGACGATGTTTACGTTTCTGTCCAAAGCCCACACGGCTATGTCATCTGTGAATAAGCTGACCTTCACCGTCTCAGGGAAGACTTGTGCAACATCGTTTATGTACATCAGAAAGAGCGTAGGAGAGAGGACAGCCCCTTGTGGTAGACCTCTTTTTATCTTTTTGATTTTGCCTCGAATACCTTCATATGTAACCCGGCCAGGCCCTTCTGTTACAAAGCCATCTCTGTATTCATTTAGTTATGCTATTGCCGATCCCTAGCTTGGTCATCTTCCAGATTAAACCGTCCTTCAAGATTTTGTCATACGCTTTTACGTAGTTAAGTAAGGTCAACACCATTTCTTCTTAAGGTGGAACGCATCACTGACCTGAAAGGTTGATAAGCTGATCCACCATGGATCTATGGAGTCTAAAGCCCGTTTATAGTTCACTCATAGTAGACCCTTTGATTCCAGCACATACAATATTCTCTTATTCAGGACACGCTGCATAAGCTTACTCACAAAGGAAGTTAAGCAAACCGGTCTATAGGATCAAATTTCTTCCGGTGCTTTGCCTTTCTTAAGTAGGGGGACCCTTCTCTCCAGTTTTGTGGGACATGGTGGTTTTTGAAGGATTTGTTCATGCCTTCCTTGATGAGGTGGACGAGTCCTCAGCCCCATGCATATTAGATCTAGACATATTTTCGCGCATTCTATCCTTTCTCACCATACTGTACCCTTTGAGCCCCGGGAACTTCTTTTCTCAATTTTGTTTCCTGGATAACTGCGATGGCAGCTTTCATTTCGTTTATCACCGCTTCGAGTTCTACCATTTTCGGCATGAAGTGGTCACTGTTCCATTGGAGTATCACAATGTCGTTTCGGTTATTGGGCTCGGGTTGGTTTAGACCAAGGAGATTTTTATTTCGGATGGCTTTCTTTTCGAGACGTTTACTGGCTTCATTTTATTGGTTACAGTCTGCATGTCCATGCATTGTTGGATGTCGTTCTTTGCATTAGGAGTCGGCTTGTTATACCCATACAGCTTTTGAGAACCATTTTCTTACATACATTGCATCAAGCTCCGGCTACGCGTATCGAGCCTTGGCAGCAATCACAATTTGTGGTCTTCCATTCGCTTGTGATGGTTGTCGCGTTACTTTGGTCAGTTGGGCCTGTATTGCAGTTATTGCACGTGAATTTTGTGGTGAGTGCCCGTGTCTATCTATTATTCCACTGCATTGAGCGTGAAGGAGTTTACATAATGTAGTTTCAGAAGGAATTATTGTCACAATTCATGACAAAAGCAGAGTTGCTTAAGCCTAAGGAAAACGTAAATATGTCTAAATGTAGTGGAAAATCGTACAATGATATTATCGTTAAAGTATGGAAGATTTATAAAATTAATAATAACCCTTAAAAGGTGAAACATCTGATTCGCTAAACTCCTAATTTTAAACAGTATTTTGAGGTGGAATATTGTAATTTTGATAAATGATTTAAAATGAGCTATACATACTGCTTAGTCTTAACTTGATTGTCATGTCTGATTTTGTATATTAGATGACAAATTTGATAGAAAACTAATCAATACTATGATGGTTATAATATAAAAAATTTCTTAATACTGTGTTGTAATGGTTTTTGCTATTTTCAGATCCAGGAAAAGTTATCTGGCCTCCAAATGAATGGTGGATCTACGAACTCTGGTGGTGTAGCGGCAGGTCAACAGCAATCTGGTTTTTCTTGGGGTGATTATCCCTCTGGAACAGGGGCCACTACAACCGGCGCCACCACTGCCAATCTCTGGCAATAAATAGCACACTCCACTACCCCCGATGATAACTTGTGGGAGATAGCAACACTGTAATAATGATATCAATAATAATAGACACATCGTGTCATCCATCCAGCCCGTTCACAATCTCTACTTCAAATCCAATCCAGTCTGTCAAGAACTAGGAGTGGAAACACCTGATATTGTTTTCCACTTAGATCACACCCTGTAACTCTGGTCACTTAAAATTTTATTATTATTGTATACATACTACATACTTATATATACATACTACTAAATATACATGCAAATATATGTTAATCTTTTTTTTCGCGAGTATATACCTCTACCGTATCTACGTATGTTGTTGCCATTTGTGCCCTCCTCTTTCTGTTATTGCTTTTGAAACTGATGTATGTGAATCATCATATTTTCAATATTGTTACGTCTCACATTCTACCTAGTCGCCTATCTTTTTTTCTTGTCTCTATATTCCTGTATGCTGAGGCGACTTCACTTTTTTTTCACAACAAAATCCTTTTTTCCTCCAATTATATGTACTACAAAATCTGTTACATACATAATATGCGGCTTGTTATTATGTTTCCCACATTTGTGATAAACTACATACAAAACCGAATGTCTACAATAATTTTATCAATCAAACATTCATTTTTCGCAGTGTAAAAGCTTCTCGTTTTATTCTTTTTTGCTTTTTATGTTTCCGCGATGTTGGTAAATGTTGTCAATGCTTACTTTTTCCTGTACACAGCCAGTTGATGTGTTAGAGTTTATGTATTATTAATGACTTAATTTTATCATTTATGTACATCGGCGTAATTCAGTACAGCCCAAATTTAGACTTAAACTGGGAGGGAGATAATTATTCACACTTTGAGAATAAATGTATTTAATATCAAATTGGTGATTGAACAATTTTAGATGTAGGTTGAATTTTTCATAAGTATGACATATCCGTGATAGGGAATATTTAATTTTACAATATAATAGATACTATTACACCTCTTTTTCTTTTTTAATACTAATGATTTTACTCATAGAGTACGAATATCTATGATAAATAATATTGGAAAATTTTACTGCTTTATTATAGAAAGATTTAATTTTAATTGATTGTATTTATTGTGAAATGTACCGTTTTCTTGTTGGCTTGTAGGTGTGTGAATAATATTTATTTTTTCTATAAATTGATTATACGTGAAGGGCTAATTATTCAGCTATATGAGTAGTATACATGTAACAGTAATATTTTTTTAGTCATTGAGAAACCCGTTTGTAAATGTGGCTGTTGTTACGAAGTAAGTTCACATTTATCAAGTTTTCTCTTAATATATAAAATGCTACTAAATGTGTAATAGTCAACCCAACTACAAAGAAACGCAACACTCATTTTATGACAGCCGAAAGGTCCAATACTAAATTCACTAATAGTTATGAAATAATAATAAACAAATTCGGGCATTTTACACATATAAGTGACATGTGTACATAATATATGGCAGCCGAAAGGGTCCAAAACGAAATTCACTCTTACTAATATGTAGCTATGAAATTCAGGCATTTTACACATATAAGTGATATGTTACATGTGCAAAATTTCGTTTTGAACCCTTCCGGCTGCCATACTATTTTGTGGTGAAAAAAGTGATAACTTTTTTTAAATAAAAGAAAGAAATTGCACTCGTAATGTAAAATAAATTTATTTTTCTTTCTTATTCAACTATTTTGTTTTATATATGATCAACCATATCCACCGACATATACTAATTTTTAAACCAAGATCTTGATTCTTAAAAGCTTTAACCAGGGTTAGCTAATTTAGGTTTAATTATATAGATGCATGAACAATTTTTAAACGAATTTACTAATCTTACGTTTAGATGTCCATCGTGGAATCCATCATCACAATTGCACATTAAATGAAAATAACCTTTTCGATTGCGATAGATTTCACGGATCTGGACACCCCGTTTTTCTATTTTCAACCCTATTATATCTGGAAAACTCTGCATTGAATAGCATTTTTCTTGTTCTTTGACAGTTGGGAAAGTTATATATTAAAAAAATGCGGCAATCAAACCCGTAACAATAGGAATAATGTTGTTTCGTGTAGATTAAAAAATCTTCGGTCATTGAAAGTGTTCCAGTAGGTAACGTAAAATCGAAAGGTTATGAGAAGTTTATTGCCAGTGAGACAATGATTATGATTATTTGGTTTTTTGTAAGTGTTCATTAATTAAATTCAGAATAAGTTAAATGTGTACTTGGTAAAACGAAATTTTAGGGTGTTTAGCAGTGTAAGTGCCAATAGAATCCAAATTTTAACAGGCGTATCTTCAATTGTTTATTTCATAAATGAATTCCAAATTATACTGATTGTTATGATCCTTCATGTTTAAACCAACAGAGGTAGGATTAAATAAATGTTTTATATACAATTTATGCTTGGCTTAAATTTAAACCATGTTGGTGAATCGATCATTTATTATTAGGTAGCTAAGCGTTTTAATGGATTAAACTTTGTCTAAGTTGGGGCATAATGCATGGTTAAAATTATAATTTTAAACCTACATACCTACATTAATAAGGACGTTGGTGCATATACGGCTGAATATGTATAATTTCTTGTTATTCTACAATTGTATACATGATATTATGACGACATTATTACATAATGTTGCAAATACCTATAGTGTTGTAATCTGTTTTATGATTGATTAACATATTTTTAATCTATAAATATTTTAACTATGTGTTGCGTTTCTTTCAGGCGTGGTTGTATATTTAGTCAAAGTAAATTCAAATTTGTCAACATTAATTTCATTCGTATAATATATGTATAGATAAGACAAAGTAGCTGAATTAATTTCTGAAAAATATGACGCGTGGACCTTTTTACATAAATATTTAAACTGTTGACAAAAAAATAATTATTATATATATTATGTATTTAGGTATATTTAGAGAAAGTCTATATTGGCGGAAATAAAAGATAATCTGCAAAGGACGTCATTCTTAAATATATAGATGTATTTAAGGATAGGAAGCACGCGGAGGAGTAAGAAATTTATTAAGAAATGCTTGCTTATGTTATTTATTTGATCGAAAACAAATGTACAATCACACTTAACGAAATGAATGTAGTTAAGTAAGATAAGCTTTCCCAGGTATAAACCTGAAGTTTCAGGTACAGCTTTACAGAAGTTATCAGACACAACAGCAATTGCACTTGATGCGGTATGTTTTACACAGTTATAAGAATGTTCGTTTGTTCCAGTTCATTGGAATACGCCCGAAAGGAAAGTCGAGCGCTGGGATTATTCGGATAAGATAAAACTTAACGATTGATGACTAACCAACTACTGTACAGTCTTAAATGACAATGCTCGTGCCCATATAATGATACCCCTCGCGTTGGACAACTAGTAAATATTCATTGTTTACCGAAATATTTACCTTTTTTAAATACTTGCGAAATGAGACTCAAAAAATTATATAAGAAACTACGTACGTCTTAAATGTTCTGTTAAAAACGTCTAGGTAAGTGTTTACCAGATATATCACAAGAAAAATGTATGCGTTGGTTCAACCATACAATGACCTACGTTAGTTCCAATAGGCCTCCGTGAAGAAGACATTTTTGTTTAATCTCGAATATTCGTGCTTCTTGTACTTATGCCTGTAATTGCTTATATATGGTTATTTGTACTTTTTAAATAATATATCTTTGTTTAATACTTGATTGTTCTTCGTTCCTGTATAATACTTGTTTGTGATTGCCTAAATTGTACATTATCCTTAATTTAATTTTACTAATTAGAACGTTTCTTCCGATAGTTAACTAGTTACAATAGTTGAGATAGTTTCTTTCGATAAACAAACTGAATTTACATTGATTAAAGTGTTTTTACCTTGATACACCCATGACTAATTTGATTTTACGTTTTGAGTAGTTACCGATTCGTCGTCTAATTTGCACTGACTTATACGTTTTCCGTCGTTAAATAAAAAATATATGTGATAATTTGTTGCATTAACTAAAGAAACTAATTCAAGGGTGCAATCGAAAAAACTTAAGTTAGCCAATTTTTCTATTATTATTTTGAAGAAAATCTATAAAAATTATTGCAGTATGCTTAAAGGTTTTATTACAAATTAAAGAAGACAAATTTCAATCAATATCTAAGGCACAAGTGCGAATAACCGTCAGGCACTACTGCCATCTCAGCCCGAAAATGACACGAAGGAGTAAAGAATAATAATAGGCTTTCTCGAAATCCCCCACCAGCTGGAATATTCATTAGTCTCTGAAAATGTGTCCGTCCTTGCGGGGGATGTTTCGGCGGTGACCTATAATACCTTGGGGGGCTTCGCCTCCTATGACTGGGGCACCACACACACATCCAACTGAAACACCAGATTGATTTGCAGCAAAAGATCGGCCTATCTTTTTTGATAAATAAACACTTTTGTCTATATACACTAATATTCATCATATATAACTAATATCCTGGGTCCAAGCAGGTTATCTGGGAAAAGGTTTTTCTGCAATATGTTTCCGAGCTTTTTTAAACAATAAATACTCACTAAATATGCTCACTAAAAATTTCTGTTCCCTTTTCAGACGTAAAAACGCTATTTTTAGTACTTTGTTACTTAAAGCTCCCCTATAGGGAGCTCACATCCCTTAACAAATGTCCCTTAAGTTAAAAAATTAAACATAACGTTAGATTCATAGTAAAATTTTTATGTATACTGCAAAATATAAATACAACATATTATGTATTTTATTCAGATTAAATAAAACTTCAATAGTCTTAAATGTAAGGGAATGTTGTTTTAATCACACTGTCTATTTTAAATTGTTGTAATCGAAACGTACTTAATTACGGCTACAATACTCAAGTTTAAGTGTCTATCACACCAATTTGTTTTCTAAGCATAATTATTGATCACAAGACTCCTTATTAATAAAATATACCATCATTATTACATGTTACTTAAAATATTTAAGGACTGATCATATTCTAGAATACATATTCAACAAAATAAAATATTATATCGTAAGTATAGAAGTAAATTTATTTTATATATCGAAATACGCTCTTAAAGTGAACGTGATCAGTTGATTTCATTTTATAAAAGATTATAATATAAATTGCAGAGCATGTTTCTTACATCATCAAGCTTACAGTGAGTGAGATATGATAGCAATTACTAATATGTATATTACAGAAATAGTAAATATACGGATAACATATAATTAATATACATACATCTGTTAACGTGAATTAGGTGAATACAGATAAATAAAACTACAGAAAATAATTAACACAATTCAGAAAAAAATAATGATTTCTGAAATTAATTGTAAATTAAAATTTATTTTTCTTACAAATGTTTTACCCATCTCAGCATTTCATTTGTATTTACCATAATTTATCAAATAATGATAAAACAATATTATTTCTATTTCAATTAGGTAGTTTCTGTTCACGATATATTAATATCTGTAATATATAATGCACCTTACAATTCCCATAGGCTTGAGATATTGAACGTGTATTTAAACACACGAAATGTGTTGTTTACACAGTTTTCATTCTACATTATTTAATGAATATAATACAAAAATCAATTGAATTGTTTGATTGTAGAAATCCGATATTTATGTTTATCAGTACTATTTTCACATTTAGAAATGGATAATTTGTGATTTATTTGAAAATCACCGACCCCTATTTCTCAAGTATAATAAACCATATAACTTGAATCAGTATATAAAAGCAAAAGTACTTAACTCTAATAACTTTATATAAAAATATGAAACTGTACATGATTGAGTACAATTTAATACACAGTAAAACAATAAAATATGTAAATAACGAGTTTTGTACAGGCAAATGTTTCAAACATGTAAATGATGGTACATATACTAAAAAGCTCAAACAAGGGATCACAGAAAACATTCTTTATAACTTCATTTGAGACTGTTGACGGGCATTGTTATTGTAAGGATCTGAAAATAAAAACGGCATAAAAATTATTCTAAAGCGACAATGTTATCAAAATAGTTGTATATAACATTTAATTTTTAAACTAAGGTAGTAATTAAACTATAATTGCTGTAGTATTTCTAACAAAATTGAAACATACAATGTATTTCTAAAATAAATGCATAATATATTATGTAAACTAGTAACCCTTAAAATAAGTTACTCTTTATTTACAAACTATAGAATTAACTATAAAACTACAAACAAACTATTCAGCGAATATATATATAAAATATAAAAGCAAGATATCAAGCCCATAATATGTGCTTTTTATACGTTCCTTAACATTCTAGTACTTAATATTAGTACTACTAGTAGTACTTTATTAGTACTAGTATTTAATCAATAGGAAGATTAATTCAGTACAGAATCAATAGGCAATAGAGACTGTTGTATAAAATTTAAAGAAGTTTCTTCTTTATTTTCCTAAAAATGCACTTTATTTTAGCAATATATACAAAGTATTTTCTTCGACAAAATTTAAGCAGATTAAGTAAAAACATGCCGTAAAATATTGAATACCACAGTATCTAATTGGAATTTAGATATTATTAATTAAACTAAAAATGTGGTTCATTTCTCTTAAATTAACGATTTAAATTATTCATTCCAAAAATAGACAATTTGGCTTATGAATAAATGCATTATAAAACTGCAGTAACTAATTATTATAGCTATAGTTACAAATGTTTCTATCCAAATACACCATGTAACCGAATAGAGATTGACCAACTGAAAACTATAACATATTGCAACAAAGTGTTATAAGTCCCGAACATTTACCTACATCCTAAGCGTACAAATGTAGATATATAGTCTGTTTGTCATTATATACACATGAATCAACTTTAACTATTTTCAAGTCATACTGATTGCTGATAACCACCATTTATATATTTGAGGGTTAGTTACCTGGGTGATTTTATTGAACTGCGCGCCACAGTCAGCTTGAACGAGGTCAAAGGGCAGAAAAATATCCAGAAAGTAGACCCCACTTCTGCTCGATAGTACAATCCGATCTTCGCCCAGATCCAAGGTCAACGTTCGTGCGGTTCTCTGCGTAATTTTGGGGTATACAAATTATGTAAGTACATACACGCCATGTATTGCGTATTCTGTGCTATCCTATAGTACATTTAACATATAAATCAGATTGATACAATTGCTGTTTAACACAATATTTGAAAACATGCATAGCATTTTGCCTGTTGTGCCAATAGTATAATATGTGTTGTATGATATTATGAGGTCTATTATAATTAACACGATCTTAAAAGAGGTCAAATGGGTGATCACAAGAAGTGTGAAATTATTAGAAAATTTTGCTACTGTATCATAAAAGACACTTTGTTATCTACTGTAATAATTTGCAAAATCATTTTCTATATTTAAAAAGGGAAAATTACTAATGGATAGATATTAGACGATGCTGTCCAAATATCATAAGGGCAACGTTCTAATTATTTAAATAGGTAGTTAACAATGAAATAAAATAGTAATAATCATTATATACATATATGAAGTGAACGAAACATATATATTTTAAAATAAATAGAATATAATGGCAATATATATTGTAATATAGAATGTTTATTTTTCTGGTTAAATTTTGGTAGCAACCAGAATTTGTTAAAACATTCCGTAAAACTATTTGTATTTTAATACCATGGTGAAGTAAAATAAAATGTATTCATATTTATTTAGAACATTTTTTGTAATATTTGCTATTTCTCGAGTGACTACTTTATCTGTTGCATCTTATCTCTGTTGCCGTGTGTTCTCTCTATTCTCAATTAATTAGGAGAAATCTAATTTTCGTACATATTTCTGCAAAATATTTTAACATTAAAGTGCACACAATAATATCGACTGCATCATAAATTATTAGAACAACAAAGTACACCTTCTCCTTATAATATTGATATCTAAAGTAAAATCCAGTGAAAATATAATTTTAAAAAACAATGTATACAGTATAGCAAATTACGTAAAAAATGCAGTTGCAATGTTCTATTTAAAAAGAGTGATATTTCGAAAAACAATTATTATGAAAAACTGATTATTTAAACTAACTATTATATTTTTGACCAAATAGATATTATTATATAAACATGCATATATACCCATTTACATGTTTCGAAGATGAGTATACTCATTATTACGCACCACTTTGGGTAATTTGAGTTCAGCAATAAGAAATTCAGGATGACCTTTTGGTGGAACCTGAATGATTGTATATTGTGGTGTCTCCCCTTTGTGTCTGTAAGTGAGTGAATAAATCAAAGATTACTAATGAAAAAACTGATTGCAAATATCGAAGGCGTCGTATATTCTTAAAATAAAAGAAGAATGTCAATTGATCTAGCGTTTTAAAACACAATTAATTATATTAATATAAAAATATTTTTCAGTGTAAAACTTAAACTAAAAATATAAACAAATTGATAAGTTATTGACGGAAAAGAATTTTCTAATTATTCATGTAGTTTACTAAAAACAAAGTTCCCTATTTATAATGGGTAATTATTATCCTTAATATATTACTTATTCTCTATTTTACTCAGTGTAAAATGAAAATATATAATTCGAGCGTTTTAAAATATCATCGTTTAAAATAAAAAACAAATTCTTTTACTTCAGACTTTCCGAAGAATTTTCATTGTTAGAAACCTCTTGAATAAGACTGAAAATAATAAAAACAGTAAACAATAAAAAACAATGGAAAAATGCTCCAATTGTTATTACCAATAATTTAAAGTGTATGCATTCATCTTAACTAGAAAATATACAAAAATAATTGCCAATTTTAGTTTATACAAATACAGTAAAATATAATACTATAAAGACAACAGTCATACAATTAAGCATTGCATACGTAGCCATCAATTCAAAAGCAAAATATTAATTATTCATATGTGTATTTAACATACTACTTAATAGTAGGTAGCTATGAAGTATTGCATTTTCAATTTAAAAAATAGGAAAAACTAATTCATTGTTTTCAACATGTAAAACCATTTGAAATACAAATAAAAACGATGGCTTACGGTTTATTTCCTTCCATGTCCATAATTACTGGTTTACTACTGGCCCGAATAAAATGATCTTGAAGGGATCCCATGGCCTTCTTGTTCTTCAAAATCACCCAGTCTACAAAAGAATGAGATAATAAACTTATCACACGTCACCTTGTACAATTAATTTAATAATAAGGAAACAAAATTGACGTCAGAACCGTATACGATATTATGTACACTTAGCTCACTTCTATTGAGTTGCAAGTTGAACTTGTTTTCAATTCCCTCAAGAGCGATTGTCATCATAAATCCCTTGAAGAGTTCGCTGTGAGTCACTTTGTCAAAAAATGTGGAGTGAATCACGATGTCATAAGCGGTGCATCCTTTGCCGACTACAAGGATAGGAAGGTGACAATACATGATGTAGCTTAATTCTTTACATTTTATACATACACGAATTATGTACAAAATACTAAATAAAAACTATTTTGATGAATATTGTTATTATAAGATCATTAAATGATAAGTTTAGCATATTAAATGGTAATATAAGTATACTAAGTTAATGAATAACGAGTGATCAGTAAAGATGCAAAATTAAACCTTCATTAGACAGCTGAACTTCTTTAAAAAATAATAAAATATTAAAGCTAGAATTTTTGTCAACTTTTTCAATAATTTTATAATTAGTATTAAGTTATTTATGTTGTAATTTGGCCATACCTAATATAAAATTATACGATTATGTGTATTGTCATCTAAATGCAAAACAAGGACAAAAAAACACGCTTTGCTTATCTTCATCAGTAAAATAAGTAAATTCGGTATTGTCCAACGTTTACTAAAATATTTAACTTTAATTGTATGTCTAATTATTAGAACTGTTCATTAAATAAATTATTATTTAATTTATAATTAAAATAATATAATATCCGATACAACTTTTAATGAAACGTTGTATGTCGCTATTACATATTGAATGTTGCATTTCTCTCTGTGTGATTTATACAGTTGTGATACAATTGGCTTTGTGTATTAGTTAACGGAAACCATTCTAATGTTTGTAACGAGCCCAATTATTACAACTGGAATAAATATTATGATTATTTACCTTTATCAGTTTCGGCATGAGGTTCCCCAATACTCATTGGGATACGAAATGGAGGGTAGTCATCAGGGTCTTCTATCACTTTGGCCAGATATACTTCACTAATATCAATTGGACTGGGTATCTAAGTAACAGAAAGGTAAACATGTGACAGTAATTATACCATTTATATACCTTTATTTATTGTTTGAGAATAAAACCTCATGCAATTAAGAAACACTCAGAAAGGATAACTTACTTTATCAGATATGCAGATATTTATGAAAATCTTCGCTTCATTGGAGCCCTTTGTTTTTATACAAAATCCTATAAAAATTAAGGATATTTTTAAATTACTTCAATTATATGAAGGGAAGGTGGAGGAAAATACACTACGCAACATAGACGCTAGATTCGTTTAAAATATATTCGACTAATACAGCAATACAACAATAATCGAAGGAGGAACTGTTACACAATGATTGATACTATTAAATTAAATTAAACTAATTTTCCAATTCTGTTTGGCACGTATAGTGTATTCGTGAAAGATGTAAGATACATTGATCCAATTATGTACATTTATTTATATTAAACTATTAATATATCTAAGATATTGATGAATTTGTTTACGTAAATACAAATGGATATCAATAGGAATTATTTAAAGAAGTCTTAAATGTATATCTATCCAAAATGACAAGAAACATTAATGATAATTAACAATACTTTGTAATACTTCAATGTAAAAATAATTTAAACAATTTTTTAGACTTCATTTCCCCACAATGGAAACAGTTCTCCATGCTCTAGACAAGCTTGTAGAATCCCCATTTCCAACCAAAAGATCATTCATTGTTTAGAACAAATATACTGCACTTACCTGATAAATCATACGATTTTTATTTCCTTAATGTAAGTTTTTTAATCAGTCTATAAGTTGAAATTCAGGCCTTACCAAAAAAACTTTTCTTAATACATTTTATTGGACATAAAATAAATATCGGGACATAATGGTATTATTTTTTTTGTAACAAATATATTGACCAACGCTCATCAACAAATATATACATTAAATACATTTATAAGTAGTATAATTCATCAATAAACAAATTTACACTTCTTACAGACCTGGTGTTGGTGTGATTTTAGCTGGAGGAGGCGCCTGTTTGCTACTATCTGGTAATTGTCCATCTCCCATCTATTATTATTAAAGGAAATTAAAAGTCAACATACATAAATAAAAACGTTTCCCATTAAGTGTTATAGTAAATCTGCTACATATTTAAAATTGTAAAAAAATATACTATCTTATGCTAGTAGGGTAAAATTTGAAACTACCAAAAAATGAAGTAGAGGTAAATTAACTTGCAATTTATGGCTAGAAGCTATTATTACCTTTTGTTAAAATTCAATAATAATATTTATAACAGAGCAGATCCAGCTAATTCATTTAGGGTAGAGAGGCACTAACACATACAATTGGAAATATTGCGTATAAGACAATTATGCTTTTTAACAATTTCCTTAGAACCCATTAAAGTTTTAATAACACAGGTAAAGTTAAATTTGGGAACAGATATAAAGTAAACAGAAGTAAGAAAGAATACTGAGCCAGATAAAGGACTAAAAGCAACAATCTTTTGAGAGGCCTTTTGGCAAATATGTTTACAACTTTTCCGCACATCCTTAACCAATGTTTTTGTGCATACATATTACAATAAACTATTAGATTGCACAACCTGAGTGTATAATTTGTACGTTCAACAATAGCAGAAGTAAATTATAAGTAACAAAATAATCTGTCACATTTGGAAATAATATTGGATACGATTTTTAAAAAGTCGCTGTGATAATGTCTGGTTTATTGATCTGTTCTCCATAATATAATTTATGTTACTCGTAAAAAGGAAGATGTAAAATATTTTTTCTACAATATTTCGCAATAGTGGCTCGCCTATCATTGGGGGTAAAAGATGCGAGTGCCTGTATCGCTTTTTAAGAATAGCTTTGGAATCTCATGTTCAGCTGTGACAGTGGCAAATCCAGAAATCCAGAAATGTGAGTAGTGTGGCCTTTCTAAACTTATCCTCAGGCGATTTCGCAGGAACGTTATTACGATGCCCTTGGATACCGCATCTGGCGGATCAAAGGAAAACAGTCCAGCTATTTCTACCATCTTTCGTAGTTTAATAAAAAAAATTCTTAAGTGTGTATTGTCCTTAAAAATTTTAGAGAGCAACAATCAAAAGTTTCTACTATCTTCTAAATTTATTAAAATAGAGAAGATTTTTAACAATTAAAATATATACAATATATTTACTTCAATTATGCTTAGGTTGGTTGAAAGTTAAAGAGCGCATTGATTATTTTACAGATATGAGCCTCTTTTGAACAAGAAGTGGATTTGACTATTTTATGAGACGCTATGAACATACATACATTTTAGGGGGAAGATGGGCAGCTCGACTACTCATGTAGATCAGCTACTGTGTACAGTTACGATGAAATGTAACAAATTTAAAAATTATTAAAAAGCCTCAAGATCAATATTACACTGAAATTAAAAATATATAGTAAAAATATACAGAACTATTTCAAATATTTTGTGTAAAAATGTCTGTTCATTACAAATATCTGGTTATTACTGTGAAATATTAGAAATTAGAATAAAAGTTATACTTTAAAGCGTAATTGAAAGATACAATCACTTACCTGTTGCAACATCTTTTGCAAAAAATCATTGTTCATTTCACTTTCATCGATATTCATAATGGAATGTTCTAAAATACAATAATATGAGGGCAAATTTACAGCATATATTTAGCATGAAAACAGAAAGTTAAATAACACACTAAATATATTCTTCACTTCTTACAAAAATTAACAAATATTTAAAGAGAAATTATAATGAAATCATCAAATAAAATAGGGAAGCTTTCAGATTTAAAAAAATGATTTAATACTCGATGGCACAATCGTCTTATAAAAATGAAACTGAAGTCACATCATTATAAAATCCATAACCATGTGACAAATAATTAATCAAATACAAGTGACATTTACACCCATGTCCGACGAAATCGACCAATGCCAACTTATATATTGAAAATAAGTGTAACAAGCTTGTTTAATATGTTTCATCATCTATTGTTATTATAACTCTCTGCTTATTGATTATAGTTGTATATAGGTTATTCTGGAAGGAAGTGATGTAACAAGCTTGTTTAATTAACTGTCATTATTATATCTCTCTGTGAATTGATTGTATATAAATAATGTTCAATGTACCTAGTACTGTTCATCCCTGACAGTGCAGCAGTGTGTATGCCAAAAGGTGTTGTTATTAAATAAAAGTTGTGATTGCTAAACAGGTTGTTCTATACGCCAAAAGGCTATTAGCAACAAAAAGCAAGCTTAACTTAACTTGATCAAAATATACCAAAAACATTTAATATAGCAATGTAAAACAATAAAATATTCATACAGCTATGTATTATAAAGTACATATTACATTACTTAAGTACAGATTATATTACAAATTAGATCATATAAATTGAACACTTTTCTATGTTATGTAAAGAAGGGGTTTCTAAATAAATTTCAACATCAAAGGAGTTTTCAATAAAAACTTTCTAGTTTTGTATGTTTATTTCTAATTAATAGTCACATAAAAAATGGAATGTTGACAAAATGTATACAAAACATTACATAAATAAATAAACAATGAATAAACAATAATTATATTTAAAATAAACAGTGTCATTAAAAATATTTACTATGTGTAAAGTCTAGCCTTTGAAAAGTTCTTTAGTGGAGCTTATGAACATTTTTATTCTCACTGTATACAATTTAGACTAAATCCTTACACTTTTTTTACTAAGAATAAGAAGAAGAGTTCAACACCAATTCAACTGCTTAGCTCCACAAACTTGTAAGTATAATATATATCTACTTACACTTATGAGACAATGATAGAACTTTAATTTTCATCTAATAGTATCCTCTACATTTTTTCATGGGTTTTTACAAAAACAATTCATCAAAATACTGCTGAAATTAGTCATATTGAACATGATTGAAACAACAAAAAAAGATTATTAATTTGGCTTGTTACAAACATGAACTTTCTAAATAACAGTGTCTACTGTAAAATCATTTGTAAAATGTTAATGATTAGGTACTTAGTGCTAATATAAAACTACATGTTCAGCTACAAAACCACCTCCAACTCTGATAGTGCACCTAGACAAAAGAAAAATGCAAGAAAACATGTTTGCTATAGCAATTGTACAGGGCTATAGACAATAAAACAGAAGAATGGTGTTCAGCCTGTCAAATTCCAATTTGTATCCTTCACTCATGCATGATGTGTAATCATTGGGATGTTTAATTTACTTTTTATTAAAAAAACTTTACTGAACTATTGCTTACAAATTTTCTGAGTATACTGACATTTTCTATTTCTTTTCTTTTCTTTTCTTTTCTTTCAATGATAAAAAACTGAAATAGCAATAAAATTGGTTTTGTTTTTATATTAGAAAGGAGACTGATTTGCAGTCACCAGCAACCACATGTATGTTATTTACTGTGACCTTTTTTGTTCTTATCAGGAAACTATAATGTTTATATCTTATAGTTATATTAATGGCAATGCAAGTAAATGCTTATTTTGATAATATTTAGAATATATAATTTGTATTATTGATTTATTAAAATCTAGAATAAATTAGTTAGAAGGTCTGATAGTAAGATAGCAGAATGCTAACTTGACTAAATTGATGTTATATATATATATATACCTTACATTCAGGAACATTGTAGAAAATGTAATATGCTGAATAGCCTGACTGTCAACTACCCTCTGTTTATAAAGTCTGCGTGCATCCAATCTTATACATATCAGTGACAAAACCTGCATATTATTATATTATATAGTTGATGCTGAATAACCAACC